>CAUYQG010185160.1:0-22727 GCA_963574415.1 Tarsius wallacei
TCATGGATAAAACAGATATACGAAGAGATAAGCTCAGCTTTTAAAACCACTTTTCCAAGTTTTTGATAAAATCTAGCATCCTTTCTTGATTAAAAACTTTTGAACACCTAGGTATAGAAGGAACATACCTCAAAATAGTAAGTGCCATCTACGATAAACCCACAGCAAGCATATTGCTAAATGGATAGAAACTGGAAACATTTCTCCTGAAAACCGGAACAAGACAAAGTTGCCCACTCTCATCCCTTCTGTTCAACATTGTGTTGGAAGTCTTAGCTAAAGCAATTAGAAAAGAGAAGGAAATCAGAGGTATTCAAATAGGAAGAAGAAGTTAAGTTATCCCTCTTTGCTGACAATATGATCCTATACCTAGAAAATTCAAAAGAATCTGTCAAAAACCTCCTTGCACTGATAAAGGACTTTGGCAAAGTCTCGGTGTACAAAATAAACGTGCTAAAGACTGTCACTTTCTTATATACCAAGCAAACAGAGAACCAAATAAAAAGAACAATCTCATCCACAATAGCCACACACACACAAAATGAAATATCTCAACATCTTCCTAACCAGAGAAGTGAAGACCTTTACAATGAAAACTGTAAAACATTGCTCAAATAAATCCAAGAAGACACACACAAATGGAAAAATATTCCATGCTTATTGATAGGAAGAATCAGCATTGTTAAGATGTTCATCCAGTCGGGTCAGTGGCTCAGCCTGTAATCCCAGCACTTTGGGAGGCTGAGGTGAGTGGATAGCCTGAGCCTACGGGTTTAAGACCTGCCTGGGCAACTTGGCGATACCTCATGTCTACAATAAATCAAAAACTAGCTTGGTAGTGCACGCCTGTAATTCTGGCTACTTGGAAAGCTGAGGTGGAAGGATCGCCTGAACCCAGCAGGTTGAGGATGCGGTGACCGTGAGCATGCCACTGCACTCCGGTCTGGGTGACTGAGTGAGACTCCAACTCAACAACAACAGCAACAAAACGATGTTCAGCTGGCCTCGGTGGCTCAGCCTGCAATCCTGCGCTTTGGGAGGCTGAGGTGAATGGTATGCCTGAGCCTGCGGGATCTAGACCTGCCTGGGCAACTTGCCGAGACCTCATCTCTACAATAAATCAAAAAAATTAGCCGGGTGTGGTAGCGCGCGCCTGTAGTTCCAGCTACTTGGAAGGCTGAGGCGGAAGGATCGCCGGAGCTCAGCAGGTCGAGGCTGCAGTGGCTGGGAGCGGCCACTGCACTCCAGTCTGAGTGACAGAGTGAGACTCCAATTCAAAAAAAAAAAGATGTTCATCCTGCCAAAGGCAATCTACAGATTCAACGCAATACCCATTAAATTACCAACATCATTCTTCTCAGACCTGAAAATGACAATACAGAAACTCTCGTGGAAACATAAACAACCACGAATAGCCAAAACAATCCTTAGCAAAGAAACAAAGCAGGAGTATCACACTTCCAGACTTTAAACTTTACTATAAGTTTACAATAATCAAAGCAACCTGGTATTGGTACAAGAACGGAGTACGAACCAATGGAACAAGATAGAGAGTCTAGAAACAAAACCTCAATTTCTCAACCAACTCATCTTTGACAAAACGTCCACCAACAATCACTGTAGAGAGGAGAACCTATTCAGTAATGGTGCTTGGAAAACTGGCTGACCACATATAGAAGATTGAAACAGGACCCCTACCTATCACTATACTTAAATATCAACTCTAAATGGATCAAAGACCTAAACATAAAACCTCAACTATAAGAATCTTAGAAAATGCAGGAGACACCCTTACAGAAATCGAAGTAGGCAACCAATTCCTGATCAAAACCCCGGGTGTCTGTGCCATAAGAGATAAGAGACAAGTGGGACTTCATTAAACTGAAAATCTTCCGCAAAGCCAAATAAACCATTAAGAGAGTAGGGAGACAGCCCATAGAATGGGAAAAAAATATTTGCCAATTGTATATCTGACAAAGGCTTAACATCGAGTATCTACAAGGAATTCAAATGTGCCAAAAGAAAAGAGAAAAAAAAAACCAGTCCCATTACAAAGTGGTCAGAAGACAAGAATAGACACTTTTCAAGATATACAGGCAGCCAATAGACACATGAAAAAGTGCTCAGCCTCACTAATCATCAGAGAAATGCAAATCAAAACCACACTGAGACACCACCTAACCCCAGTAAGAATGGCCATCACTAATAAAACAAACAACAACAGATGCTGGCGAGGATGTCAAGAAAAGGGAACACTTCTACACAGCTGATGGGAATGCAAACTAGTTCAACCTCTATGGAAATATTGTGGCGATTCCTAAAAGAACTAGAAATTGACCTTCTATATGTCCCAGCAATCCCCCTACTGGGAATATACCTGGAGGAACTCAAATCTTTCTACAAAAAAGATACCTTCACACGCATGTTTCTTGCAGCACTATTTACAATAGCAAAATCAACTGTGCTGCCCATCCAAACTGGACTGGATAAAAAAAAATATGGTACATCTACATGATGGAATATCATGTAGTCATAAAGGAAAACATATGGACTTCACAGCAACGTGTATGGATTTAGAGTCTATAATACTCAGTCATCTATCGCAGAAACAAAGTACTGAGACCACATGTTCTCACTCATAAGAGGACCCTGAATGTTTACCACAATACAATAAGAAAGGGATTAGCAGTAGCGTGACACTGTCAAGGGAGGGAGGAAGGACATATAACACCAATAAGCGTATCTTATCTCAAACTAGGCAACATGGGGACCAAAGGAAGGCCCAAACTTTTCCTGTATGATGTCCTTTTGTATTCCTAATCCTAATTGTACCCCACAACTTTAAAATAAAATATTAATAAAGAACAGCAACAACAACAACAAAAAGCACTTTTCCTTTAGGAGTTTAACCAGTGCTGGAAAAAGTGGCTATGAGGGTGAGAGATTGAACAGTGCATCCAACCAATTCATAGGACCAGTAGGACACTAACTAGTATGCAGATTATTTGTGTGAAGACACAAACTCTTCACAAGAGTAAGTTTGCATGACACATAGATCCTCTTTGTAGGAAAAAAAATATCATCTTAGTCTCAAAAAACTTATACAAACAACATTTCAATTTTTAAAAAGGGTAAATGAGGAGACAAGACAACATGTATAAGCATAACGAGAAGACAGACCAATTATAAAACTACAGAGCTTCCAAATATTAATCAGACACATATTTTTAAATAATTACAATTACTATGCTCCAGAATGCTAAAACAAACAAACAAATACACAAAAAATCAAGACTGATCATTTTGTTAGAGAAACTAAAATACTATGAGGATAACATCACAGATTTTTTTTAAAAGAAACAAATAGAAAGTTTAAGAATTAAAAATATTATAACCAAAATTACAAACTCAATGTATGTGATTAACAGCTGATTAGACACACTGAAGAGAGAATTAGCCAACACAGAAAAGAGAATAAGTGACAAATTGGACAAAATGAAATTTAAATTAATCCATGAAGTTGGAATTCCAGAAGACAAGAGAGCAAGTGACAAACTTAATATTTGAGGAGATAAATGATGAAAAAATATAAAAACAAACAAACAAACAAAGACATAAAGACATTAAGCAAAAGAGTCAAGAATTCCTAAGAACTTTAAGCAGAATAAACAGAATAAACCCTGATGACTTTCAGAGTAAAACTGCTTAAAATCAAAGCCAAGGAGAAAAGTTCTTAAAAACCGTTTTTAAAAAATTACCCTTAAATTAAAAAGTTGACTGACAGTTGACTTTTCAAATAAAAGATAAAGAAAACCAGAAGTGATAAGAATATCTTTAAAGTACTGAAATAAATAATGAAATAACTCCAAAAGTAGAATTTTATATCATGTGAAAATTATTTTTCTAGAATACAAGGGAAATAAATAAATTTTCAGACAAACTATACCTGAGAGAATTTGTCACTAACAAACCTGAAACAAGGTAAACATTAAAGATCACGTGCAGCACAACATTTTTTAGGCCCCTGCCACACCATGGTAGCATCTTATTTATCCAAAGGCCAGCAGCGTCACCCTCACAGCACCAATCTTTTTGTCCTGTCCCCCACACGTGTTGCTCCACTTGAGTGCTCCCAGCACATGCCATGGATGGTCACAAAACAAGAGGCAAAACCTGAAAATAAGGCAGAAAGGTGGGGGCCAGTGTCTTCCAATGTCATTTGCGGGCAGAGGCCACCTAAATAAACATCGTCTAGAAAAATGTGCTAAGTATAACTGTTTCCTCTCAATTAGAAGTTGCATGTTAACTTGTAAATGCTTGCCTGTTTGGGATGGAGATAATTTCTACCTGGAGGAATATGTCCTATAACTCGAAAAGCTTATGACTCTATAGAACATTAGCCGGTTTTGTACCTTAGCCATTTCTACATTCAATTTTAGCTTCTTCTTCTTCTTCTTTTTTTTTTTTGAGTTGGAATCTCATTCCGTCGCCCAGGCTTGAGTGCAGTGGCACACGCATGGCCACTACAGCCTCGACCTGCTCGGCTCTGGCAATCCTTCCACCTGAGCCTTCCAAGTAGCCGGAACTACAGGCACGTGCTACCATGCCTGGCTAGTTTTTTTGAGTTTTTATTGTAGAGATGAGGTCTCACCAAGTTGCCCAGGCTGGTCTCGAATCCACGGGCTCAGGCAATCCATTCGAGTTAGCCTCCCAAAGTGCTGGGATTACAGGCTGAGCCACCAAGCCTGGCCAGTTTTAGCTTCTAAATGCTCTTTGAATGAGATGTAGCACTCCGTTGGTTCATTCATTTATTAAAGGATTAAATAAAAAATCTCTCACCTGTGCTTATTCTACATTTACTTGTGAACAGTGACTTTAACCTTTTGAAAATTATATATTAATATCCTTTACTTAACAAAACCCTTGAAATTAGACTTACTGCCTCCATTCTTAATATCTAGTTCCTCAACCACTATTGTTTTTAAAAACTGTCATTACTGATTCCAGATCTTTTTTGGGAGACCTTCAGGAATTTCATACCTAAGAGGGAAAAAGAGTTCTCCTTATCATAATCTTATTCTTTTCTTTGTCATGTCTATGTGTCATCTTATAACATTAATGGTCTCAGGCAGACACAAGTGGGTCACGCCTGTAATCCTAGCACTTTGAAAGACCAAGGTGAGAGGATCACTTGACCTCAGGAATTCAAGACCAGCTTGGACAACATAGCGAGAACTCATCTCTACAAAAAGCAAACAATTAGCCAGGTGTGTTGGCATGAACCTGTTGTCCCAGCTATTCAAGAGGCTGAGGCAGAAGGATTGCCTGAGCCCAAAAAGTAAAGGCTGCAGTAAGCCAGGATTGCGGCATGTCCTCCAACCTAGGAGATAGAGTAAGACTCCTACTCAAAAAAACAAATAAAAAAATAAGTAAATAAATAAGTTATTTCCTGTCAACATATTATTTTTCCCTCTACTTATTCCCTAACCAAGGCCCTTTCCTCTCTAAACTGAGATGGTTGCATTTCCATGTTTGTGGCCTGCTCTCTTGCTTTTTGACTCGGTGAATCTTCGGGTAGCGTTGGTAGCTCAGAGGGTCACTCATTTCATGTTTGAGGAAAATAAGCCACGCATGCTCTGTAATGGGCTTCTCAAGATAACCCAGGTGCTCGTCTTCCGACTAACTGTGATTCAAGCCTATATGAAAATGACATACTATAGCCGATGGCCACAGCCAAAAAGACTTAAGTGCATGGATTCATGGATTGGTTAATTACCATGGGAAGTGTCATTACCCTAGTGTGTGTGTGTGTGTGTATTTTGACTTTGTAACCTGGGGCTGGGGTGGGGATAAAATGAGTTTTGTGTGTGTGGTTCAGCCTATTTCTTCAAACATTCTGAATGATAATTAGCTTTGATTTTTACATCTATTCATAATGATAGCAGAGGGCAACACACAACAGAAAGGGGGTTGCAAGCTTTCCACTTAGCAATTAATTCTATTATTAAATGCTAAGAAAAAAATAAGTGCCTGCCAGCTGTAGCTTTATTATGTTTTCCCAGAAATAATAATGAGAAGGCTGTGAAAGTATATTATTTGTTTCTCCTTTTCTCCCCCACCCTTGGAGGAGATGAAAAAAAAGTCATGGGGTGGTTCTTCCTTCCGTGTGAAAATAAAATTATTCATTCTGTTATGAGAAGGTGGCTTGGACAAAGCTTAGAGAAGGGGATAGGTACCCAGTGGAATGCTTATTTATTTTATTTTATCTATTTATTTTTAAAATGGAGCAACTACTCTGAGGTAGAGCCGTGCTAAGCCAAATAGAGATTAGGAAATGTAGACTACTTGGAGGCCTCTGTGGGGCTTGTACACACCTGAATTAAACTAAAAATGGTAGATGTCAGAGTAGCAAAATAAACAGTACCCTGGGGGCCAGAAGAGAAAGTGTCAAGACGATACTAATGTCAGAATTTTGGTGGAGATGTCTATCATCAACAGAAAAGAGTTATTGATTTCCTTCTGCTAGCTCCATGCTTTGTAAGTAGTAAGTTCTCAGTAAATATGAATTGAACTTGAATCTGTCCTAGACTTATTTTTTCTCTAACACATGAGAAACAGAATGAAGCTACATTACACTTCTCAATTCACCTGAATGGTAATTCTGCAGAAATACAGGCAATGTTTCTCACCAGGTGCACACTAGTGTTTGCAAAAGAGAGGTGAGTTCAAACTCAGAGTTCTTACTGATTTAAGCCTAACTCCAAGAGACTTATATTAACATTCTTTTATTTCTCTGAGACATAAATAGACAACTGTAACATATTGAGACTAGTGTTGGACTTGAGCTAACTGAAAGCTGGTATCTCGTATATATTAGCTGTGCAGTCTCAAGTACATCACATACCTTTCCAAGCCTGCTTCATTATTGATAAAATGGTTAAAGTGATGCCCTTTACATGAATATTATGAAAATTAGATAATATGTGACAAAATGTCCTGCATATTATGTCTCCAACAACTTTTTTTTTTAAGTCTTATATTGCTATTGTGGTTTAGTAATCAGGGTCGTATTGGATGAAACAGGGCTTTTTCATTCCTCTTCCTTTTTATCTGTGAGACCAGCTATATGAGTGCTGGAAAAAAAAAACATACTCAGTGACAGAAACTCAGGAGTCTACCATTAAATTGCCTAGCTGAGAGAATTTCTTCCCCTGATTGGTCCAATTCAATGCCAGTCATGAGAGCTTGTAAATGAGTCAAAAACATCTAATTCTCACTGATTCCAGTTCAACCTGTGGGAGTACAAATGTACATATGCTTGCATGACATATGCCACTGTGTCCATTTAAGTAGAAGCTTACTCTAGCAAACTTGGGCTTGCAGCTGGTTACCTTTGGACAAAATTTGTCCTCGAGATCTTTTCTGGTAGGCACAGCATTTCATGAGTTGTTTTAAATTAAATGTGCATGTCTTTGTTGAGGGGGGGTGGTATGACCCTTCACTTCGCCACTGGCCCACTACTCTCTATAAGTCAGATCTGGTTTGATTCACATAGGCCATCTCCTGAAGGCTATCTAAAGTTGCAACCACTCCTCTAAACTGCCCCACCTAGCCACACCTACCTGTAATACAACAGTGCAGTCATAAAAGCTTGGGAGAAGGCTGATTTAATACCAAGTCAATAATCTACACATCAACCTCCCTGCTCTAAGTCTCTCTGCTTTCAGTGCCTTGCCCTCACTGAGAGTGATTGAATCTTCAGAAATGAACTTATTGATATGTTACTCCTCTATGTAAAGCTCTTCAAAAGTTCTGTCATCCACAGTTTTAACCTCCCTGCCCATCTTTGGGCACTGGTAGTTTATACTTCATTCTAAGTGACTTTCCTCTTTCAAACATGCCCTAGATATTCACAACTGCGTACCTTTGCAGAGAGTCTTTCCTTTGCTTGGAAGACCCTTTCAGACTTTTCCAATTAGCAAGTCTCCTTCAAGATACAATCACAAGCATTGCAAAGTGTTTCCTGATTAGAGGCCCAAGAAGCCAAGAGCTCCTTCTGAGTTTTCAGAAGAGGTTTGTTTTTCTTATGATGACTATTTTTACTGTCCCTTCTCTCTAGAGTACACCTTCCTTGAGAGAAGATATCTCTCCAGTATCTTGTAGTGAAGGACCTAGCACCCATGGTGCTTGGGGCAGATACAGCTAAGTGGCCAGGAACTCCCCATTCTCCCTTCCCTCCCTCCTGACAGAGACCCATTTTGTCAGAGCAAAAATGAGCTTCAGCTACAAACATGCCCGGCTGGAGTTCTGGCTAATAAAATACAGACAGAAATCCTTTGCCAAAAAAAAAGGCGAAGTCTCCAGAGGAGAAAGTGCTTTTCCCTTTAGTATGGAATGTGGTGCCCTACCTGGAAATAAGGGCTGGGCTGCATTCATGGGATCAAAGCCAAAGCCAAGGAAGATGGTGCAGGAAGACAAGGAGATGGGGTCCCTGGTGACACGTGAGCAGTTTCACTAAGCTTGGTCTTTTCCTCCAGATTTTTTCTTATCAGAAAAAATATGTTCTTAACCCAGTGTTAGTTGAGTTTTCAGTTATTTGCAGTCACCTCATTTCCCAGTTGATACAATGGCCAGCGTCATTTATGGAAATGATTGTTTGATTACCCATTTGACAGGCTATATTAATTCTCGGGGCAGTGAAAAAGACCACGTTTCTACCTCCATGGAGTTTATACTTTAGCAGAGGAGCCACACGGCGCACCAAACTGTGAGTCAACATATAACACAGTAAGATGTCAGGCCAAGTAATTATATGTCATATGAAAAAGATAAGCAAGACAGGCAAGGGAGAGTGACAGGAGAAGAAGGATGAGCAAGCAAAGTAGACAGGTGAACATTATGGAGAGGCAGCCCTAGAAGGCAGAGAATGAGCTTGTATCCACCTTTGGAAACTTAAGTGCAAATGACTTAAGGCAGGGATTTGTTCTAGAAAGAGCAAGAAGGCCAAGAAGGCAGAAGAGCAGAGATGGAGCATGGTGGAAGATGATGTCAGAAAGAATGATGCAGGCTGTGTGGACTACAGTTTCTACTTGGAGTCATGCTCTACATGTAATTACAAGTGAGGGAGGGTGTTAATGGGCCATGATTTAATGAGTTGATTTATGTTTTCCAATGATCATCCCGCTGTGTGGAGAATTGATAGTGAGGGGAAGCAGGAGTGGGAGCAAAAGATGGTAGAGGTGATGAAAAGTGGTTTGATTCAAGCTGTGTTTTGGAGGTAGAGCCAATAAAGCTTGCGAATGTGGAGTTTGAGAAAAATAGAGGCATGAGAGGAGATGCCCAGATTTGGTCTTGACCTCTTCAGTGAACAGCGGGGTCATTTTCTAAGATGTAGAAGAAACAAAGCAGTCAAAAGTTACTTTGAACATGTTAAATGTAAAATGTCAACTAGATATTCAAATAGGGATATCGGGTCAAAAATTAGAGCTCGGGGTCTCTTGGGAGCTAGAGCTGGAATTTGGAAGTTATCAGCTCATAAGGATACGTGACTGGATGAGGCCACCCAAAACATTAGTATTATTAGAGGACAGAAGAAGGTTGAAGTGAGTCTTGAGATACAAAAACCTTCATATATCTAGGAGAGAAAATGACCCCGCTGTTCACTGAAGAGGAGAGAGACTAAAAAGAAAGGTCAGTGGAGGCAAAAAGAAAATGAGCAAATGCAGTGTCATGGAAGGTAAGTGCAGAATGTGCTTCAGTAATAAGAAACCAAATTTCTTTGTCAGGTCAAATATAGGAGGACTGAGAATTGATCACCATCTCCTTGACAGGAGTTCTTTCAATGGAGGAATGGGGACCAAAGCACCGTAGAAACTATTTGAGATGGAAATGAAAGGCAAGGCAATAGAGAAGCAAGTATAGATGATGTTTTCAAGTAATTATGCTATCAAGGAGAGAAGAGAAATAAAGTGGTGTTGAAAGGGATGTGAGGGGACCAAGTATCTTTATTTTTAATGAAAAATATTGAAATTCTTTTCTACTAGTAGGAATAATCTGTTTGAAAAGGTAATTATAATGATGCAGAAGAGCCTAAACTGACAGAACAAGATGAAATCTAATACTCAGGAGCAGGGTCTGTTCATTTATTGTAAGAGGAGAGTACATAGATGCCAGCACAAGAAGAGTCACGTGTTCGAAACTGGCATGACACCACAGATACGGCACAGTGATGGGTGGGTAAGTGGGTGGTTGAACAAATGGATGGATGGATGGATAAAAGGATAGATGGATGCATTCTGCTAACTATGAATATCTTGGTTAGTCTATAACTGCAAGATGGGTATTTTCTAACTCTCAAAAAATTTTGTCTTACAATTTGTTTCACTGAAGCAAATTACTTCTCCAATTATCAAACATTTTCAAACAAGGAAGTTTTGAAAGAAGAATCTTCTTAAGAGATTTCTAAAACAGACAAATGTTCTGTGTTTCCTGAGGTCTCAATTTCATATCTTCCAACAGGGAGTATAAAAACATAGGTGAGAAGAGGGAGAGTGATTGCAATGGAATTATAAACACAATAAAATTCTTAAAAAAAAAGAGAGAGAGAGAAAAATGTGTTGAGACTTCAGGGCTAGGTGATTTTTTTGATTGTTGTTCTGAACAGAATATTATGCAATTAGATGTAGTGCCAATACATTTCTCAAGTACAGCTTTGAAATAAAAATTATAGAGTAAAATTGACCAAATTAGCATTTTATGATTATTTCCAAGAGGGAGAAAAATTGTGCTGTATGGTTTTGTGGAATAAATTTGAAAAGTGTTTATTGAGTTTTAAGATTTGTGTTTCAGCCGGGCTCGGTGGCTCAGCCTGTAATCCCACGCTTTGGGAGGCTGAGGTGAGTGGATTGCCTGAGCCCACGGGTTCGAGACCAACCTGGGCAACTTGGCGAGACCTCATCTCTACAATAAATCAAAAAATTAGCTGGGCGTTGTAGCACATGCCTGTAGTTCCAGCTACTTGGAAGGCTGAGGCGGAAGAATCGCCGAAGCCCGGCAGGTCGAGGCTGCAGTGGCCGGGAGCAGCCACTGCACTCCAGTCTGGGCGAAAGAGTGAGACTTCAACTCAAAAAAAAAAAAGATGTGTGTTTCAAAATAACTTTGAGTTCATAGACAAGTTGGGAAATATAAAGTTTTGTGCATGATAATCTCTTTGAATTAATCAATAGCAGGAGTAAGCTAGAGAGAATTTCTCAGACTTTTAATGACTTTTTTTTAGAAAAACATTAAATAAAGTCAAAACAATAAACTTGAAACAACAGGTTGGCTATAGTAAGAATCTAGCCATAACTACCCAATATAAACTCAAATCTCATCTTTACAACTTGTTAGTTGAATGATCTTTCACTGTTATTTGAACTTCAAGTTACTGATTTGCAAAATGGGATAAAGACTAACACTATAGAATTTTATGAGGTTTCAGGAGTTAGCCTGTATTAAGCACCTGGCAGACCTTAGTTTATTGTGGGGACTCAAATACTGCTTTTCTAATTCTGTTCTCTCTCTCTCTCTCTCTCTCTCTCTCTCTCTCTCTCTCTCTCTCTCTCTCTCTCTCTCCCTTACTTCTGTATGGCACCAGAAGAAGTATTTATATATAAATGAAATGTGAATAAAGAATGTTCTTATCAGCATCCTTCTCTGATAATCAATTTAATCTTCCTATACTTCCCACACAACACACACACACACACACACACACACACACACACACACACACACACACACATTTCTCTTTTGACTTCTGGAAGCATTCTACCCTTGTGAAAATTAATGGGTATTTTAATGCATTGCACTAAAGTTATAAACAGTCACTCTAGAGTAATTTCAATGACAGCCTTTAAGCCCTGCCCCCTTTTCTTTTCTGTTCCACATCTAGACAAGCCCAAAAGAATATCCATGACTGTGTCCTTCCTCATCCCACTAATGGGCAGTTCAAGCAATGTGAGCACCTCCCTGGAAAGGCACTCCCACCCTGACTCTAACCTTCATCTGCAATAAAAACCCCAAACCTGCCTCTGCTCCCTCATTCTTGTTTCACTATTGATCTTCTCTTTGGGAAAACTATCCTCTGTTTTGCCACGTGAGACTAGTAAACTTTATTGCACATCCATTGGTGCCTATGCATCATTTATCTCGACATTTGAAAAATCCCAAAAGAGGACTGCCTATCAAACTGCAGGGAATAGAAGGTGCCCCTTGCCAAAAGAAAAAAAGAAAGAAAGAAAGAAAGAAATCTGGTGTCCATTTTTAACAGCTGTTTAATTCATTAATTATCAAATTATTCTGCATGCTGTTTCTTTGGCCTTCAATACTGTACTTCCCCCAACTCTTAATTCTCCTGACTCATCTTCCAGATAAACTCAATCTTCTCTGTTTAAGGAAAACTTACTTGGCTTCCTCAGTCTTCCCCAGTCCAGGTCAGTTTTCTTTGTCACAAATTCTCATAGATCTCTATTGCACTGAGATTATAATAAGATAAATTATGATTACATGTTTATTAATATGAGCATTTGATTAATTGCCCCCCCTCCATTTGTAGTGGTGGCCATCTTTGTTCTTTGTTCTCTACCTAGCACGTTGCACAGTACTTGTCATGTGGACAAGAGACAAAGACGGACAAAGACTTTCAGCACGAGGCATTAGAGTACATCAACGCAGAGGACAGACATTGTCCCTACCTTCTGTGTACATGTATATATGTACATAAATATATGTATATGTATTGTGTGTGTGTATAAGCATGCACACACATACATGTATGCACATGGTTAATCACAGTCAACTTAGCATTTCTCACTCTCTTTCTAGAAGTTCATACTTTCCTCAGATGAACATCAGGTTGGCCCCAGGACTTTAGGAAATGGAACCAGCAGAGGAAAATGTAAAAATGTGCATTTCAGAGGCAGATAATTGATGTGGTTCCTCATTTATTCATTTACAGGTTTGTGATTTGGGGAAAGTTACTTAATCTTGATGAGAACCAGCTTCCTCACCTATAAAGTGGAGATTATAGCAGTCTAATAATAAATCTTCCTGCATACAGTGTTGTGGGTACTTCAAATTATATATATAATGCAATCTCCAACAAAAGCTATAAAGAACATGTTTAAAAAATTATTCTTATTTTAATTAAAATTCCCTATAGCTGGGTTTATACTAATAGCAACCTTGGGCCACAAGTAAAAAAAAAAAAAAGAAAGAAAGAAAGAAACCTGACATTAACAAATAGGCTTATGGTCCAAAACCTCTACATATATTTTCATCTTAAAATAAACTTTATTCAAGTATTATTATTACAAAGAACTGAAGATCTTGTGTATAGCTTGATCAATTAAAGTGAACATACCTGTGTAAACTTGCCCTAGATGGAGAAATAGAACAGTACCAGTAACCAAAAATCCCGCATGCCCATTCCCAATTATTATCTCTATCTCCCTTCCTAAAAGTAACCACCATCCTGATTACCACAGATAAATTGTGAACATTTTGTAAATGCAATCACAAAGGATTTATTCTTTCCCATGCCTGGCTTCTTTTGTTCAACAAATGCTTGTTACTGCATTTGGCTATAGTTTGCCCATCTTCATTCCCATAAAATATTTTTTGAGATGGATGCATAGATCACTGCTTTTCATTCCCCTTGCTTCTAATATATGTATTTCAGACTTTCCAAACAGCTTTAACTTCATCCCACAAGTTTAGATACATTGTATTTCCAAATTACTCAGTTCAAAATATATTTTAATTTCCATTGTGAGTTATCCCTTGGCTTATAGGTTGCTTAAAATTAGACGATAAAAATATTGTTTAATTTTCCAAATATTTGGAATTTCCTATTTTTTTCTGTCTTATTGATTTCTTGTTTAAATTCACTGTGGTCAGATAATATACCATGCCTAATTTTAATCCTTTGGAAGCTGTTGGGACTTACTCTATGGCCCAGAATATGGTCAATTTTGGCAAATGCTCTGTGTATATTTGAAAATAATGAGTATTCTATAGATGTCTAGTACTGTGTTCTAAATACATCAATAAAAGTATATTTATTTTTAAAAATAGGCTTTAAGAGATTAGATTGAATCAAAAGATTTACCCTCTTTGATTCAGCCTTCCTTACATAATTCTTTTTAATTCCTATATAAAACTTTAAAAAATATTCTTCCTAGCCGGGTGTGATGGCTCAAGCTTGTAATTCCAGCACTTTGGGAGGCAGAAGTGAGAGGATTGCTTGAGCCGAAGGGTTTGAGACCAGCCTGGGCAACTTGATGAGGCCTCATCTCTACAATCAGTCAAAAAGTTAGTCTGGCGTGGTGGCGCCTTACCTGTAGTTCCAACTAGGATCGACTGAGCCTAGCAGGTCGAGGCTGCAGTGGCCATGATCATGCCATTACACTCCAGCCTGGGTGACAGAGTGAGACTTCTACTCAAAAAAAAAAATACTCTTTCCTCTTACATACATAAAAACTGCATGCTCTGTATTAACAGTATGTTAAATTTAAACCAAAGCAAACTTTCAAACTGTATTACTCTGGAAATTTAGGTAAGTTTCCCTCCTGTAATCTTGAGTTCTTCCCGTCTTTTCTTTCCAAAAAATCTCTGCTCTCAATCGACAATACTTTTTAGCAACAATCATCGCCAGATATGTATCAACGTAGAGAGAAGCAGAGACAGCTTGGGTGAAATTTCTAAATAAAATGTGTTATTGCTGATCTCTCAAATATACCCCACACTCAATCTCTCACCACTCAATCCACACAATTCCTGAACTAACCCTTGGTCTATATTTTGACCACCAGCCATCTGGAAGAGTCAAGCAGGCCTGGAAGTATTTTCATCTTTCCTGAAGACAAAGTGGAGTGAGGCCATCTTTCTTTCTTTTTTTTTTTTTGAGTTGGAGTCTCACTCTGTCTCCCAGACTGGAGTGCAGTGGCCGCTTCCGGCCACCGCAGCCTCGACCTGCTGGGCTTCGGCGATCCTTCCGCCTCAGCCTTCCGAGTAGCTGGAACTACAGGCACGTGCTACCACGCCCGGCTAATTTTTTGATTTTTATTGTAGAGATGAAGTCTCGCCAAGTTGCCCAGGCAGGTCTGGAACCCTCGGGCTCAGGCAATCCACTCACCTCAGCCTCCCAAAATGCGGGATTACAGGCTGAGTCACTGAGCCTGGCTGAGGCCATCTTTCAATAATGGTGGATCTGAGAATTGAATCTCACTGCCCCGGAGAGGTGAGGAAGGAATCACGGTGGCTTTGCCCTGGATGACACAGCTAAACTGAAACTTCTTTCCCAGATCCACTTCTCTGGATTTCCCGTTTTGCTACAAAAGAAATCTGTGTATGATTTGAAAACCTGAAGGGAGGCAGTGGCTAAATTCCCATCCGGAGGGCAGGTGTGGAGTCAGATACTCACTCATCTTTGGATCCCTCTTGTGGTGTGGGCAGCCACCAGGTCTGAGGCCCCCAGCCTGACCTTTCCCTTCAGCCTCTCTGATTCCTGGGCATGGTGCACATGCAGCTCCATGGTAAAGAACACTTGATATCTGCACTCTATTACTGAAATCGGAGGGGATGATAGACAGACATGGGTCCAAGTTTGTCCTCACATGTGCCCATTTGTCCTCTCTCTCTCCCACTTCACATCCGTCTTAATTTCTTTATTCAGCCCTGATGAGTTAAATTCAACAGCAGGCACATACTCAACTATTTTAAGTGGACTGCTTAACTAGCTCGGACAGTAGCATGAGGTCAATAACAAACTCTATATCTATGTCTACATAAAGTATAAGAATTTCTCTATGCCACTCACAGTGATTCTGCTTCTCTTGTCAAACTGGAAATGGTCACATTTCAGGAGGATTCTGCAAATGTGAGATTCAGAGAGCTTGCAAAGGGTGGTTGAGATACATCTTGGAACTCCTACAAAATTATGATCAATCATGAGTACTCTGATAAGACTGCCTTTTACTGTGACAACAAGACTCATCCATGAACATACAAAGGTCTTACTGTGAATAATGTATAGTGGCATTGATCAAGAGATGAATTAAGATGCCTAGGTCAGCAAGGGAGTGGGAAACCTAAAAGCACAAGTGAACACAGAAAGAGATAGAGAGTGGTTGCCATGTGTAAGATAGATGATTAACACGTGCTTTGGCGAGGGTATTAGACTAACTAGCTTTTGACATTGGGTCAAAATGAATCTCCCGTGTCATGTGAGTTTCATTTATTTCTCAACATCTTGTGATCAATGATTCACAAGGATGTGTGCTTAGTTTTGTACAATGTCTTCACTCCTTCCCCCATCCTTGTGGTTATGCTGTAATTCAATCCCTCATTGCCTCTTACCTGAACGACTATAAAAGTATCTAAACCAGTCTGGCTCTTCGTCCATCCCATTTCCCATACAATGCCCCAGTTAATCTTCTTTAAATGCAGCCCTAGTCATATGAAGTACAGTAACCTTTGATATTTCCTATCATCTACTCAGTATGCTGCAATTTGGAGATGTGATCTATGCCAACCTACATCTTCTGATTCTATTCCAAGGATACTCCTATAGTAAACCGGCTGTAGTCAAAGTGACTTCAGTGTTATTTTTGGCTAGAACACTTTTATATCAGTATTTATCCATTGTCAAAATGTATCTGTTCTTCAATCACAAACACAGATGATTTCTTCTCTACAAAAATGTTCTTGATGCACCACACCAGAAGCTAATTCTCTGAAAATCCACAGTATATTACCTATTTCTAATATATAGTAGTTATTTATATATTGTGTTTATTAGGCTATCAGCACAATAAAATCAAGGATTTGTAGCACTTAAATAAGTCTTGGCATATTATTGGTACACTTCAGCTGCTAGTTGAAGCAATGAAGCTATGTTTTATCATTTCTCTAGCTGGTGGTTAGCTGTGAGCATAGTACACTTACTATTTTGGGGAGAGCAAAGTCACTTAGGCCTTATTTCACTTGAGTGTGTTTTAAAATGATATCAATATCCTCCCTGACAATAAGACCCAACATCATTTTTATAATAAAACCCACTACCTTCTAATAGAAACTGAATGACTTTTGGCTATTATCAAGTTAATATCCATAGACAATGTGTAATGTTTTGGGAGAGATATTTTATGTATTACATTTGACCTTAGGAAAATAGGTAAAGAGAAATCCAAGAGAGAATTAGGAGTATTTGGGGGATATCGACAGACGTTTGGTTTCCTTGAAGACATACCCCAAGAGTATAATTTCTATATATAACCAATCCTGGGAGAACATGTTTATGTGTGCATTGTGTCCTCTGAAAATATATGTTCATGGTCCCACCCTGTAAACGTGACCTTATTTGGAAATAAGGTATTTGATGGTATAATTAGTTAAGATTAGGTCATACTGTAGAGTATGGCCTTAAATCCAACATGGCTGATATCTTTATAACAAGAGGAGAAGAGACACAAAGACAAGTATGGGAGATGCCCCATGAATAAGGAAGTGAAGATTGGAGTGATGCATCTACAAGCCAGTGAACACCGAGGTTTGCTAGCCACCACCAGAAGCTGGAGAAGGCCAGGTAGTATACTCCCCTATAGTCTTCAAAGAAAGTATGCCCCTGCTGACACCTTGATTTTGAACTTCTACCCTCCAGAACAGTGAGATAATAAGTTTCTGTTTTATTAAGCAACCCAGTCTGGGCAATTTGTTATGACATACCTAGGAAATTTATGCAGATATAAAATATAACCTAAATATGATCAGATCCCAGCTAACTGAAAAAAGCCCGTGGCATTGTATGATTGTATAATATCACAGTTGGTGTCACAAAAGGGAATGCCTTTTTTAAATTCCTCCTGAAGCGTATTTAGTCACAGAGAAAAACTACAGCTTCATATCAAATTATGGTTCCATACAGTTCCATTACAACATCTTGAATAATTTGTTTTAAAAGAGAAAATTATTTACTCTGACTTATTCATTCATCAAATATTTACTGAGTGCATGCTTTATGCTAGTATTGTTATGAGCATTAAAAATATATCAATGAGTAGATAAGGAAGAAAATCCCTGACCCTATGAAGTTTATATTCTACTAATAGCTGATGAAAACTTTGATTTTTAGAAATAATCAAATTGATAACTAAAGTGTTTCATCTAATTTTTTTCTGTCCAATTATGACATAGAACTTTAATCAGATAATTTACTGAATTTTATGATGACTTTATGGTTAGATGTTATCTAGTTGTGTAGAATAGAATAGGTGTCTGCTGGTTCTGGGAGAAATGTGGGGGGATTTCTAAAATATGCCAAAGGCATTATATCACAAAAGAAGAGCATTTGAGAAATAGCCTCTGAATAATTCTGTGAGTTTTTCCTGCTCTTTCCCTAAAGGTTGAAAATTGTTTAATATGCTCTTTCTGGCCAAACACCTGTCAAATTCCTATTTTTATTTGGTTTTAATTAGGAGCAAGAACTAATACCCTTTTAATTAATTGCACATCTTCTCTCCTCAATTCCTCTGCTACGTCTATCTCTGCTAGATAACCCCCAAATGGAACTGCTGTAGGATTGAGGAATCTATTAGTCTGAGACCATGAGGATCATAAATACAGAGCCTCATACACACACTTAAGCATTCAAATTTATTCACATGTTCTTAATTAGTAATAATTCTAATTTAGTTTGAGACGGCTATGTTGAAAATATGCAATTTGTTCAGCAAGCACCCACAAGTCTCCTCCATTAGTTGTATTGTCATGCATCAATCATTGAGACAAAAAAGCAAAAGTTCCCTTTTTCAAACCATCACATTCTTCTTTTCTTTGCAACTTGGGTCATGAAGGCATCTTTTCTACTGCCCAGCCCTTGAAAGTGGAATAAGCTTTATACACAAAGAGGTACTATATTTGGTTCCAAATGTCTTTATTGTGCAAGGCAAGGGTTTATATATATATATATATTCACCAATATCCATAACTCATTGATCCCTCATTGATCACAAATAAGCATTCACTCACTTTTAATTATTTTACTTTCTAGAAATCTCTTGATTCCTTACCTCCTTTCTATCCCTTTTCTGAAAAATTTCAAGTTTTCCAATGGATTTCTAAACGATTTTCATGTGCTATACTCATAGATCCTTCTAAATGCAAATCTGGTCTTGATTTTTATTTGTATGTTTTCTTAAACATACACATGGCCCCACTGTTCTTGGGATAAGCTCAAGCCTCTGATGTCCAGTGTCCTTTTCGATCTTACTGCTGATCACTTTCTCAGCTCCATTTTCTGTCACCTCTACATAGGCATCTGCATGCTCATCATTTCACACTTACTGTAGTGGATACTGTTGTGAACTTACTGTGAACTTACTGTAGTGGATACTGTTGTGTGGCCCAATCTCTCTTTTAGAACTGAGACATTCATTCCCCCAGCTACTGGGAGTGTAGTGGGCTGGCAATTCTCAGCAAAATCCTTCCCCAAGGGTAGTCCCCAGCTGAAAGGAGAGACCTACTAAGCTTAATATAACACCTTTTGGGCAAGAGGAAGGAAGAGCAAGGAATTATGCCTTATGCTGCACAATGAAAGAGGGATGCCAGTCTCTTGCCCTAAAAGTAGGACAATGCTATAGGGTTGCCTCAGTCTCAGGGCTTTCTGGGTGTATAGGTATTATTTACCTGAAATATCCTTTTCCTACTTATCTCTACCTGTTTTCCTTAAGGGCCTTTCTGATTATTTTCTTAGCCTCCCTAGAAAGTGTTGATCACCTGCTCTTTGTGCATGGCTGCAATGTGTACCTTCTGCAAATACTCCTTTGATTGTCTGCTTTTCTTCCTTCCCTAGATTGTAACTCCTTCAATGAAGGAGTGATCCCAGCCCCTTACCCTAAAAGTAAGACTACCTATTTCCTCTTTGTATCCCTTGCACTTCAGCTAATGCCTTTCAAAATAACTGCTCCATAAATACTTGTCAGGTAACTACATGAATGAATGAACCTCAAGCTGAAAGAGTTCAAGCCTTAGGGAGGTGGAAGCCACACAGCTTAGGAGAATAGAGCACATCTACTGTATCTTCTGGCAGATCAATCCATTGACTAATCAATTGGCCTTGAAGAATACATAAATACTCCAATAGTGAGAAAGTCATTGACATTGAGATTTAACTTAGTTTAGTGGGAGCATGAATTATTGCTCTTTGTAGAGGCTACAGAGATTGAAAGTATGGTTGATTTTTATTTGAATTGATGTATTGACTTTGTTATTGATTTTAGTGGTGATGCCAGGTGTTGTGCTAAGTCTTATGTCAGTTCAAAACTAAACCTAATAAAGACCCTGGAAGAATGAACCAAAAAATTGCAAAACAAGGGTGAGTGATAAATGCTATAGGCATATAAAACCCACAAAAATCAATATATCTCATCAGACAAGCTACATCCAGGCCTCAAAATAGGAACCAAGCCAACCCTTCCCTGCAGTGAAGAATTCTGACTGAGAGTCTTTCATTGGTATTGTGTCATGTCTTGCATCAGAACTTGTCAGATTTGCAAAAATAACTCATGTCAGGTGATGACTGAAGAGCTAACACACATTAACCAGGATGCTGAAAGCTCAGCTAATGAAAGGTTCTGGCCACTGGTGCAAGACAAGCTCCTGTAGAATGCTTTGCTTTGTCCAGGGTGAGCTTAGGAGTTGGTCAGCATTGAAAAATATTGGTGTAGAGTGGTGTTTACCAAAAATAGTCCATGGACAATATCATCTGTATTGTTAAATCAAGGTCTCTAAGAGTTCTAAGTCTCATATCTGCATTTTAACATGGATCTGGATATTTTATGCACATTAAATTTAAGAATTAAGAATCACTTGTGCTAAGACTTGGAGATTTCGAAAGTGGAAGCAGATTATTTGTTTTCCTGGTATGAGTGTGTATGTGTATATGTGTGCGTGTGTACATTTGTGTGTGTGTATTTAAAAACAGTAATGGATACTTTAAAGAAGGTGGAAGAAAGCTATTAGTACAGTATATAATTGGTTTCAAGTACTATTGTGTTAAATATCTATAAAACAGGCTTCAGGCTTCTATTTAAGATTAGTGTTTGGTCTTCCTAATGTAGCAAAGTAATTATTTTAATGAGACAATAAAACTTCTATGAGAGGGTAAATGGTATAACAATACACTCCCTCTCAAGTGTAGAATTTAAAAACACCATTTCCAAGTAGAATACAAATGCATTTTTGTGGCTTATTATTCTCTAATATTCCTTATTTTGAATAGCAGAGAAAGAAGTATGTGTGTAGCACTGTGGTTAAATATGGAATGCAGGCTCTAAAATACTCCTTTTCTTCTGAAAGTCTGCACAGGCACCTCACCTTTCATCTCTTTCTCTTCCAGCATCATACAAAAACCAAACGACAGTTATCAAAAGGCCAAATTGTGCCCACAGACCAGCTTAGGTTAGACTGGTTACATGGGAAGAACATGGCTGGGAATCTGAATCCTAAAGTCAAGCCAGAAATGATCATTAAACAAGTGGTTTCTGGAGCTTCATCTTTTTTCCAGGGTTATGTTACCCATTCTCTCATGAGGCTGTGAGGTAGGTAAGGTCTATATGGTAGATGCCTTTGTATTAAGGCTCTTCGGCATTATAGAGAGGGAAAAAGTCTTATTTATAGGAATTTGAATTGGGAGGCTAGCAAAGAATTTCTGACTTTTTACGTTTTCTTTGTTCTTGTGGGGCTCCAATGAGCTGTGGTCTTCTAAAGACTCATTTCTTATCAGTCTCATTTCTGATCCAGCCCAGAAGACTCATCTGCTTTCAGTATTGAGTATCAGAATCCAAAGAAAAAAGCATATGGTTACCATCTGCCTACTGTGGGTCAGGGCAGAGGCAAGAAAACTTTGCAAAGACAATGTATCCTGAAATTGTCATGCTACTCACTCCAATCCCTTTGGGAACGTTTTACAAGATGGAAAAGAAAGCAAGACCAATGCAGGTCCCTAGTGCTCTCAAGGGCCATGAGGCATCAAGCTGGACCCTGGGCTGAGACAAAAAGCTAGTTCTAAAATACAAGGCACACAGGGTGATTGCACATTTATTCTTGAAGCTCTTTCTTTCCATGGCTGATTCCTTGGTACAAGAGCCCTATACTGGAACAGAACAGGGGCACTCGGTGTTGGTCCATGTGAGGGCTCCCTCACCACCATCAGAAGTGGTCACAGGGAAACAAAGCTGCTTCAGGACACTCAGCCCAGCCCAACAAGTAGCAGTGAAAGGAGCCTCAGAAGTTTCTGTTACTTAAAGAATAGAGTTTCAGCTACATAAATATAATAAGTACAAATGTAAATCAACAAGTCAGAGGTGAGACTAAATCTGGTGGGGCAGGATCTCAGAGAGTTCAGTTGTGCTGGAGATCAGAAGCCAGGCAGCTTCCTGAGTAGCACTGCTAAGTGCAAGAGGAATTTAAGAAAGGGCATGAAGCCGGGCTCGGTGGCTCAGCCTGTAATCTCGCGCCTTGGGAGGCTGAGGTGAGTGGATTGCCTGAGCCCGCGGGTTTGAGACCCGCCTGGGCAAGCGAGACCTCATCTCTACAATAAATCAAAAAATTAGCTGGGCGTGGTAGCGCGCGCCTGTAGTTCCAGCTACTTGGAAGGCTGAGGCGGAAGGATCGCCAGAGCCCAGCAG
>CAUYQG010185171.1:0-28022 GCA_963574415.1 Tarsius wallacei
CCCGCGCCTTGGGAGGCTGAAGTGAGTGGAATGCCTGAGCCCGTGGGTTTGAGACCCGCCTGGGCAACTTGGCAAGACCTCATCTCTACAATAAATCAAAAAAACCCAGCCGGGCATGGTAGCGCGCGCCTGTAGTTCTAGCTACTCGGAAGGCTGAGGCGGAAGGATCGCCGGAGCCCAGCAGGTCGAGGCTGCAGTGGCCGGTAGCGGCCACTGCACTCCAGTCTGGGCGACAGAGTGAGACTCCAACTCAAAAAAAAAACAAAAAAAACGACTTGTTTTGTGCCTAAAATATAATCTATCCTGAAGAATGTTTTATGTACACTTGAAAAGAATGTGTATTCTATTATTGTTGGGTAGAATGTTCTTTAATGTCTGTTAGGTCCATATGGTCTAAAGCATAGTTCAAGGTCATTGCTTCCTTATTAATTTTTTGTCTGGATTGTCTGTCTATTGTTAAAAGTATTGACGATTGAAGCTCCCTACTATTTCTATGTTGCAGTATACATCTCTCTTTAGATTTCTTAATATACTTAGGTGCTTTGGGGTCATATATACATACATATATATATAATTATTATATTCTCTTGATGAATTGACCCTTTTATCACTATATAATGACTTTGTCTCTTTCCAAAGTTTTTTATGTTTTGTCTGAAATAAGGATAGCTACACTGTTCTCTTTTGTTTTTCATTTGCAGGAAATATCTGTTTTTAACTCTTCACCTTCAGTTTATGAGTGTCTTTAAAGTCGATGTGAGTTTCTTGTAGACAGCAGATTTAAGTTTAAAAAAAAAAAAAAATCCATTCAGCCACTATATGACTTTTGTTTGGATAATTCAGTGCATTAAAAGTAATTACTGATAGGCCAGGACTTACCAGTGCCATTTTGCCAGTTATTTTCTGGTTGTTTTGTAGATCCTCTGTTCCTTTTTTCCTCTCTCGCTTTCTTCCTTTGTGATTTGATGGCTTCTAGTAGTAGTATGCTTAGTATCTTTTCTGTTTTATATTTTGCATATTTGTTGTAGGCTTTTGCTTTGCGACTACCATGAGAGTTACTTATAACATGCTATTCTAAGCTTATAATAACTTAATTTTGATCTTATATACAAACTCTACACCTTTACTCCCTCTCCTTTCATGTTTTATGTTTTGCTGTCATATTGATTTCTTTTTATAATTTGTAGCTCTTAACAAATGATTGTAGCTTCAGTTGTTTTTAGTAGTTTTTCCTTTTAACCTTTCTACTAAAAACGTAATTGATTTACTCACCACCATTACAGTGTTAGAGTGTTTTGGGTTTGACAATGTAATTTCTTTTACCAGTGAGTTTTATATTTCATATGTTTTCATGTTACTTGCTAATTAATGTCCTCTTCCTTTAGCTTGAAGAGCTACCTTTAGCATTTTTTATAACACAGAAATTTCTTGATAAACTTCTTCAGCTTTTGCTTGTTTAAGAAAGTCTTTTTCACTCCCTTTATTTTTAAAGAGAAGATTGCTGGGCATAGTATTTTTAATTGGCTGGGTTTTTTTTTTCTTTCAGGAATTTGAATATATCCTCCAACTAATTTCTTCAGTTTCCTTGTACGTAACACCTTACTTTTTCTTGGTGCATTTGAGAATGTTTTTGCCTTTAATTTTTGACAATTTGATTATGATGTATCTTGGTGTGGGTCTCTTTTGATTTATCTTATTTGGTGTCCTTCGGGCTTCCTGAATATTTTTTTCCCAGGCTTGGAAATGTTTTGGCCATTATTTCTTTAAATGTTTTCTCTTTTTCTCTCTCCTCTCCTTCTGGCATACTGACAATTCTTAAATTGTTCTGCTTTCTGTTGTCTCATAAGTCTCTTAAGCTATGTTTATTCTTGGTAAGTCTTTTTTCTTTTTGCTCCTCAGATTTGGATGATTTCCAGCAGCTTGTCTTTAAGTTCACTGATCTTTTCCTTTGCTTGCTCTAATCTGCTGTTAAGCCCCTCTCTTAGATTTTTCAATTCAGTTATTATATTCTTTGGCTCCATGACTTCTGTTTGGTACTTTTTAATACTTTTTATCTTTTTGTCAAAATTCTCAGTTTGTTTTTGCATTGCTCTCTTGACCTTGGTTAGCACTTTTACGATCATTTTTTTGAATTCCCTCTTGGGTAGATCACATATCTTCACTTTACTTGGGCCAGTTTCTGGAGATTTATCTTGTTCTCTTATTTGGAATATGTTTTCCTATTTCCCTATGTGTTTTGACTCTCTGTGTTGGGTATGCACATTAGATAAGACAACTGCTACTTCCTGTCTTGTCAGACTGACCTTGTATAGGAGAAGCATCTCACCAATTCATCTAGCCAGAGATTTTAAGGTGCCTTTTAAATCCTTGTGTTTGTCTCTGTTTTTGGTGGTTCTTGGAAATTACCATATTCTACTGATGCCTTGAGGTCAGTAAGGTAGAAACCAGACTCTCTATATGCATCTAGAAAAAATCAGGGTGTTGAATGTGTATTCCAGTTCCTACTGTCCTCATGACTAACATGGGTGTGGGTGTTTATCTCCCACTCTCTCTGGCCTAAGACGGTGAGAGAATCTATGACAAAATCCTGTACTCAAGATCAGTCTGTATCCTGAGGAGATAGCTAATGGAAGTAGGCCTGTTGTATGTCCCCCTCTTTGTTTTCCAGGGAAAGAAAATCAAAGTCACTCAGGAAGGCAAAGTCCCTGAACTCCCAAAGATGGGTCATTAAGGAGGCAGTCTATTGGTGGGAGCTATAAAAGCTGTGGCACTTTGTACATGGGCAAACTCCTTCCATGAAGAATAGGTAGACCTTGTTTTATCATTGAGATGAGGAACGTCTCAAGAAGTGGCTAGTTTTGGCTCAGGTTGCTGGAGGGCTACTGCTTGCCCCATTAGCTCCCTGATGCAAATTCATTAGAAGCCAGTTGGCATGGAGTCACTGAAAGAGTGTGCAGTAAACCACTTCTGGAGAGAAAAACAGTAGCCGTGTGTTTCAGTCTCTTTTCTGCTCTGCTTCCAGGAGGTATAACTCTTAGACATGATTCTCTGCCCACTTAAAGCCACTTCTGTGTTCTGTGATCTAAGGACACTCACATATGTCCAGTCCCTTCTTCTCTCAGAACTAGGAGGTTTTGGGATTCAGTCCCTCAGACAGTTGCTATAAAATTTGGGGTGCTCAATGCATGGCATAAACCTCTTCTGAGGAGAAACACCCCTTTTTTTTTTGTTTTTTTTGAGTTGGCGTCTCACTACGTCGCCCAGACTGGAGTGCAGTGGCCGCTCCCGGCCATCGCAGCCTCGACCTGCTGGGCTCCGGCGATCCTTCCACCTCAGCCTTCCGAGTAGCCGGAACTACAGGCGTGCGCTACCACGCCTGGCTAATTTTTTTTTTTTTGATTTATTGTAGAGATGAGGTTTCGCCTGCCCAGGTGGGTCTCGAACCCGCGGGCTCAGGTAATCCACTCACGTCAGCCTCCCAAGGTGCGGGATTACAGGCTGAGCCACCGAGCCCAGCTGAAACACCACTTTTTAAAGCCCCTTCTCTGCATTGCTCCCAGAGTATGAAGCTTTTTGAAGTGCTTGTGAACTTGTACAAAACTGGCACTTCTTTTCCTATGGTTTAGTGAGTCTTACATACATTTAATCTCCTCCACTCCCAGAGTTGGTAAATTAAGAGCCAAACTGTGGGGAAGCTTTGAATTAGGGCTTATATGTGAGGGCCAAACTCTTCTCTCCACAGGGAGAAGCTGGGTTTTGGGGATTTCTTTCTTGATTATACACAGTGCTGGGATGGGATCCATGCCTGAGTGTACCTCAGCTTTTCCTACCCACTAAATGTGGATATTTTTCAGTTGCCTGGTTGTGTAGGGATCTCTTAACTGGTTTCTGACTTTCTCTCAGAGAGAACTGTGCTGTTTACTCTGTGTGTCCATGAGTGGAAGGAAATGCAGAGGCTTCCTGTTCTGCCATGTTTCTAAGGTCCCTCCCTCCTGTCTCTTAAATCTTCTTGTCTTTCAAGACCTTGACTATGTATAACTTCACCCATAGCTATCTTTGTAGTGGAGTTGACTTCCTCTGCCCTACTTGGAGCAACATGGGTGCTCAAGAAATGTGCATTAATTGCATGTACCAACTCTAGGTTAAAATGTTAGAAAAAACTATGCCTGCTTCTTCAGAGCTTCTTCCACAGACAGAAGGTCACATCAAGGATGATTGTTCCAATGGAAACACTTGTGATACAAATTATCAGACTGATCAAATGACAGACACTTGGTGGGTATGTGCAGGATGGACAGAGGTGGGAACAGAATCCCTGATTGGCTGAATATATGCTTAGATCACCAGTAAATAGGAACATGGAAATAGACAAAATGTGGGAAAAATTTTTGATATTTCAGTAGATGTATTACATCATTACTGTGATAAGAGTCTGAATTTTGTTGACATTACCTTTTCTTATTTCAGGTTTAGATCTTTTAAAAAATATGTGACCTGTGATGGTTAGCAGTGGGGTGTGAAGCATGGTCTTTTCTTAAATTTACTTTTTAAATTTTATTTTAAAGACATGGGGTACAATTCAGGATTAGGTATACAAGTGGACATTGTACAGGTAAAGTTTTGGCTTCCCGTTGGTCACCACTTTGCCTGGTTTGAGATCAGGTACCATGACTGATGTTGTTTCCCCCACCCCCACTCCCATCCCAGCAGTATCCCTCTACTGCCAATCCCTTTCTTATAGTGTGGGAAATGTTCAGGGTCTGCTCATGAGTGAGAACATGTGGTACTCTGTTCTTTGTTTCTGTGATAGATCATTGAGTATGACAGACTCTAAATCCATCCAAGTTGCTGCAAAGTCCATATGTTTGTCCTTCTTTATGGCTTCATAATATTCCTTCATGTATATGTACCACATTTTTTTTTATCCAGTCCAGTTTCGATGGGCAGCATGGTTAGTTCCATGTTTTTGCTATTGTGAGTAGAGCTGCAACAAACATGCATGTGCAGGTATCTTTTGGTAGGATGACTTGAGTTCCTCTGGGTATATTCCCAATTAGGGGGATTGCTGGGTCATATGGAAGGTCAATTTCGAGTTCTTTCAGAAATCACCACACTGTCTTCCAAAGAGGTTGCACTAATTTGCATTCCCACCAGCAGTGTAGAAGCGTTCCTTTTTCTCTGCATCCTTGCCAGCATCTGTTGTTCTTTGTTTTATTAATGATGGCCGTTCTTACTGGGGTTAAGTGGTATCTCAATGTGGTTTTGATTTGCATTTCTCTGATGATTAGTGAGGCTGAGCACTTTATCATGTGTCTGTTGGCTGCCCGTATAATTTTTTTTTTAGATAAGTGTCTATTCATGTCTTTTGCCCATGTTTTTTTTTTTGAGTTGGAGTCTCACTCTGTTGCCCAGACTGGAGTGCAGTGGCACGCTCCCGGCCACCACAGCCTCAACCTGCTGGGCTCCAGTGATCCTTCCACCTCAGCCTTCCAAGTAGCCGGAACTACAGGCGTGAGCTACCATGCTCAGCTAGGTTTTGATTTCTTGTAGAGATGAGGTCTTGCCAAGTTTCCCGGGTTGGTCTCGAACCTGCAGGTTCAGGCAATCCACTCGGCTCGGCCTCCAAAGTGCTGGGATTACAGGCTGAGCCACCAAGTCTGGCCTTGCCCACTTTTTAATGAGGCGGTTTGTTTTTTTCCTTTTGGCACGTTTGAGTTCCTTGTAGATCCTGGATGTTAGGCCTTTGTCAGATATACAGTTGGCAAATATTTTTTCCCATTCTGCGGGCTGTCTCTTGATGGTTTCTTTCGCAATGCAGAAGCTTTTCAGTTTAATGAAATCCCACTTGTCTATCTTATCTCTTATGGCATGGACACCTGGGGTTTTAATCAGGAATTGGTTGCCTACTCTGATTTCTACAAGGGTGTCTCCTGCATTTTCTAAGATTCTTATAGTTTGAAGTTTTACATTTAGGTCTTTGATCCATTTAGAGTTAATTTTTGTGTATGGTGATAGGTATGGGTCCTGTTTCAATCTTCGGCATGTGGTAAGCCAGTTTTCCCACCACCATTTACTGAAAAGGCTCTCCTTTCCCCAGTGGTGATTGTTAGAGTCTTTGTCAAAGATGAGTTGGTTGAGAAACAGAGGTTTGAAGCATGGTCTTTTTAATGCTCAGGACTTCTAAAGATCTTCATCCAGCCCCAGGAGGGTATTGTGTCACATTCTGGTCAGAGTAATTTCCTGGCTTCCAAAAACTCTTCTGTCAGTTTCTGAGGTCAGAGGGCAGAGCAAAATTCTGTGATTCTGGAATGAAGTCTTGGAGGGGTTGGAATTTGAAAGGACAATCAGTACATATCTTTTTGTTAAGACAGAACATTTGCTTCAAACTCTGGGCTTTGCTGGTGACTGGTCTGTACTCAGGGGCAGTCCCAGGGGAGAGAAGGGGAAGGGCCTCCTCAGTTGGCCATCTTTGTTCAGCTCCATTTGCTACTCTGGAGGCCAATGTGATTGGCCTTCTCCTTCCCACACACTCCTCGGGCAGCAGTTTGCCCTATTCTGACTTTCTTCATTTAGAAATACTCTAAAGATACATTCTAACCCGATTTCACCTTTGTAGAGAATTTCATGGGTGACCCTACAGTAAGATTTATTAAGGCCTAGAAATCTCTAGAGAGGGCCTTCACGGAATGGATTTCTATTTCTTGCAAAAAAAGAAAGAAAAAAAAAGGAAAGAAAAGAAAAGAAAGCCTCACTCAAATTAAAGCAAGTAATCGTGTCTCATGCCTGTAATCCCAGCACTTTGGGAGACTGAGGCAAAATAATTGCTTGAGACCAGGAGTTCAAGATCAACTTGGGCAACATAGTGAGATCTCATCTTTACGAAAAAAAAAAAAAAAATTAGCCATGTGTGGTGGCACCTGCTTGTAGTCCCATCTACCTGGGAGGCTGAGGCAGAAGGATCACCTGAGCCCAGGAAGTTGACACTGCAGTGAGGTGTAATTGTGCCACTGTTCTCCAGCCTGGGCGACAAAGTGAGACTCTGACTCAAAAAAATAAAACAAATTAAGGCAGCTAGTGAGATATGAGATCAGAGGAAAATAACAGGGAGAGTTAGCAGACTCAATCATGACATAAATCAAAGAGGGACATGTTTAACTTAGAGAACAGAGGAGAATCCACCCACGAGAACAAAAAGAAAACATGGAAAGACAGCTTGTTACATTCAATTTTCTGCTGTTTATCAACTTGAATATCTTTATCTTCCCTTTTACTGACAGAGATGTCTCTCTGGTGAAATCATTTCAGTGACTACGAAAGGCTGAGTCATTTTCATCACTGGCCTTGTCTAGGAAGGCCCTCTGGGACACCCATCATTGTTTGCACTGCTTGGTTTGAGTGATGTAAGGACCCAAGCTGTAACCTGCAATAGCACTGGCCTCTCTGAACACCTCGGGCCTTGTTCTAGACAATATTTCTTTTTAGGCTAAGGAGTGGCAGGCTGCCCACACTGTTTTATTCCCAGAACCAAATGAAACCTTCCTTAAGTGTTACTACATGTTAATAAACATAGTCAGTGAAACCCACTTAAAAAGAATGACCTGTTTATGAAAGAAATCTTTTGAAAGGCAGGATATTTTTTCCCTGTGGGCTAAAGCTTAGGCCAAAAAAAAAAGGAAAAACAAAACAAAGAACTCTTTCAAAGTCTTAAAACATAATGGAGGATGGATTCTGACTTTTCTAACTACAAAAATAATGATACTTTTAGCTCCAACCTGCCTTGCTCCAGGGAGTTGTAAAAATATTTTATAGAGACAGGCTTAGTTTTTCCAACTTTTTACCTCCATGTTCTTTGAACTTCTTAAAGGAAGGTGATGTTAGCCCCAGTTTGTACCGAGAAACCGAGGCAACAGAAATCTAGGCAATTTGTCCAATGCCATCAAATAACTTATAAGAGAAGCCAAGAATAGAGCAAACTGAAGCTAAATGCTTCCGTGACACATGAAAATCTGCCACCAGGACTGGCTGCTTCTTTTTCTTTCATTATCTTCTTCTTTTCTCTTTCTTCTTTGTCTTCCATTTTATAATTTGTTGATTCTTAGTGCTTGCCAATGAATTGGGGCCAGCACTCATGCTGGCCCTTCCATCAGAAAATCTATGTTGGTCTAACAGGCAAAGAATCTATGGCTTATATATCAACCAGTTTGTGCAGCTTGTTGCTATCCCTTTGAACAAGAAAACATTAGCAAAACTATCATGAAAACAACATGCTTTCATCCTAACACTCTTTGTATTTCTAGAAATACTACTCTAAAGTACAGATGATCCTTGAGTTATGACTTACTTACATCCTGATAAGTCTATTGTAAGTTGAAAATATCTGAAGTTGGAAATGCATTTATTTTTAGAGATGGAGTCTGTCTCTGTTGCCCAGGCTGGAATGCAGTGTTGTGACCATAGTTCACTGTAGCTACAAAATTTTGGACTTTTTGCCTTATCCTCCTGAGTAGCTGGAACTATAGATGCTTACCACCATGCCTAGCTAATTTTTATTTTTTGTAGAGATGACGTCTTGCTATGTTGCCCAGATTGGTCTAAAACTTCTGGGCTCAAGTGATCCTCCTGTCTCGGTGTTCCAAAGTATTAGAATTACAGGTGTGATGACTGCATGGCCCTTGGAAATGCATTTAATACACCTAACCTATTGAATGTAATGGCTTAGCCTGACCTACCTTAAATGTATTCAGAACACTTATATTAGCCTACAGTTGTGTAGAATTATCTAACATAAAACATATTTTATAATAAAGGGTTGAATATCTCATATAATTTGTTGAATACCGTACTGAAAGTAAAAAACAAAATAATTTTATGGGTTCTCAAAATATGGTTTCTATTGAATGCATATTGCTTTTACACCATTGTAAAATAGAGAAATCATAAGTTGAGCCATAATAAGTTGGGTACTGTCTACATAAAATTTTACTTTTAAAAAAACTACAGTGTTTGGCATTTTTTCTTAAAAAAAAATGGTACCTACATAGTTCTTAATCTTCCCCTATGGCTAATCTCTTAGCTGTCAAATGTGCATTTATTTACTTATTCAGCTTTTAATTTGACAGTTATTTGTTTTGAACTTACTTTTGGCCCTGCATTGAGCTTTGTAATGACTAGTGTAAGACAGATGAAAAATCTTTCTTCTTAGATTTCTCTTAAGGTTAACAATTTTTAAATTTCTCAAGATTAAATAAAGAGTTTAAATATTTAAGGTTAAAAATTAAAGTCTGTTTAAGGAATGGAACCTGGTGTCTGATTGGTTGACGTTTTTCCTAATTAAATAATTACAAGTTAGCTTAACAGAAATGTGTCACTTTGAGTAGCTATCACTATTGATGTATAGTTTGATACTATTTTAAAATTTATTAACACATTCTCTCTTGCATACACCTTGGTAGAAATCCTTCCTCGGTTTAACCAAGTATCTGACTGCCTTGGGAAAAATAAGTTTCTGGAGATGTTGAAGAGTAACAAAGGATCAATGTTCAGCCCTGACAAGACAGACTAGGACCAGAATAATTCCCAGAGGCAATCATTATAAAAGCTAAAGCCTTCCATCTGAAAAAAAACTTTCTGGCGTATTTTTGAAAAATGTTGCAAACAAATAAAAACTTGTATACGAATGTTCATAGCAGCATGTTCATCTTAGCCAAAAGGTGGAAACAACCCAAATGTCATTAATGGATGAATGGATAAACAAAATGTGGGACATTCATACAATGAAATATCAGTTAGCCATAAAAGGAGCAAAGTACTGACACACTACAGCAGGGGTGAACCTTGAAAACAAAATTAGGCCAGATATAAGAGCCTACATAGTGCATGATTCTACTAATATGAAATGTCTAGAATAGGTCAATTTCCAGTCAGAAAGTAGATTATCGTTTGCCAGGGCTGGGAAAAGGAGGGAACTGGGAGTGCTTGCTTATGGATAAATGGCTTCTTTTCAGGCTGATGCAAAGCTTCTAGAATTAGGTAGTGGAAATGGTTGCCCAAATTGTGAATATACAAAAAAAAAAAAAAAGACCCACTAAATTGTACACTTTGAAAGAGTGAATTTTTATGGCATATACACTGTATTTCAACAACAATAATTACAACGTAGCAAAAACCCCAACCACAACCTTGAAAAGAGAAAAGGGGGAAGAGTGAGGTGAGGTGTCTCATGACCACCAGGACCTGGAGGACCCTTGTCCTCAACCCTTGGAAATGGAGCTACCTTTGACAGATTGCTCAACTCTTGGCAAGGAAGCATTTGAGATCCCACGATTTCAGTGGAAGATTTACTCTTATTCAACCTAAGCTTGCTTAGAATCTGCGCATCTGCATGCAAATCCCGCTTGTATCTCGGGACAAGAAAGATTTCTGCTTATTCTTCAAGACTGCTTATTCTCAGTCAACCCAACAACTCTCCTACCTCTAAAAGATTGGAAAAATAGACAGTAACCACCAATGAATTTTCAACAAATGAACAAAACCAAGTGCCTGTAGATACCTGAGAGGGTAGAGGTCATCTGGAAAGGAAAGTCCTAAATGTTGGAGGGGCCTGGTGTCATCTGTTTGATGTGTTCTCCCTACTCTGATGCATGAGAGTGACAAAACCCGTCCCCGGGTTGTGACTGTATAATGCACACGTGTCGGGGACCATTCTTTTGCTGCACTGCTTGCTTCTGAGGTTGTGCTTGGTGCCAGGAGCTAAGGGGGTTTGGCTTTTCTTCGCCTTGCCAACTGTTCTGTGACTAGTCCTTTGAAGTCCACCATTCCTTGACCTTAGCCTTCACTCTCTATAACTTTGTGGTCTAGTGGGAAGAGATGGGATTAGAAATCAGAAATGTTGATTATAAAACCAGCTCTATTTATCTGCCAGGAAGCCTGGAGCTTCCTGATGGCCGTGTTGTTTCAGACTGTGGATCTCTTGTACCCTTGGGGTCACTCAGCGCCTGGGTGGCTAAAATCCCAGGCACAGCATCTTTGACAGGTGGCAGGCTGGGTCGGGGTACCTCAGAGGGCAGACCTAGCAGGGTGAGGCCCACAGAATCCCAGATGGCGAGCACAGTCAGTGACATCAGCATCTGCGGCTCCTCTGTCAACACTCTGGCGTCAGCTCTACTGCCGGACGTCAGCAGCCAGCGACAGGCAGAACCATCCTCATATTGCGGGCTAGTGGCCCATGGCCTGTGGGGGACGAGGTAGAATCATCTTCCAAGTGTCTGCTTATGTACAGAGATCAGCCCAAGGTATGTAGTCAGGACTGGAGTATGATGCTAGGGTGGGGATTCCAGGTAGGGACTGTCCCCCATTACTCTCTTCATGTGTATGATACTTCTGTTTCATTGTGGTTGATGGGCCTTTTTTTTTTTTTTTTTTTTTTTTAGTTGGAGTCTAACTCTGTCACCCAGGCTGGAGGGCAGTGGCATGCCTCTCGGCCACCGCAGCCTCAACCTGCTGGGCTTCGGCAATCCTTCCACCTCAGCCTTCTAAGTAGCCGGAACTATAGGCACAAGCTACCATGCCCAGCTAAGTTTTGATTTGTTGTAGAGACAAGGTCTTGCCAAGTTGCCCGGGCTGGTCTGGAACCTGCAGGCTCAGACAATCCACTTGCCTCAGCCTCCCAAGGCACTGGGATTACAGACTGAGCCACTGAGTCACTGAGCCCGGCCATGATGGACCATTTTAGTAGGAGTCTGGATCATTGTAGGATGATTCTTTTAACACACATCTTTTGCAAATTAGAGTTTTATTTTTACCTAGAAACACTTGACATAAAAAATTCTATTAGAGTCTAAGTCTCTTTGTATTATTTTGATGCAATTAAAAGGATTTGAGAGACGAGGTCTCACTCTGTCACCCAGACTGGAGTGCGGTGTTGCAATCATAGCTCACTGCGGGTGACCTCCTGGGCTCAAATGATCCCTCCATCTCAGGCTTCTCAGTAGCTGTGACTACAGGTATGTGCCACCATACCCAGGTAGGTTTCAAAAATTTTTGTAAAGATGATGTCTCTTTATGTTGCCAGGCTCAAAATTTAATATTACTCTGTCAATGAAAGAAAGAACTGTACTAAAATATGCTGCACCAAAAATAAAACAATCAATTCCTGTGTGTTTGCCCTAATGTCAAAAGGGATGTGAAGAAGAAGGAAATTCCAGACTCTCTGAGTCTCAGTTTTCTCATCTGCAAAATAAATATAAGAATTTATAATTAATTTAGGATAAAGCTCAAGGGCGACTCTCTTCTCCTTGCTGTGCCCTAAAATATATAGTAGGTTTTTTTTTTTTTTTGAGTTAGGGTCTCTGTCATCCAGGCTGACGTGAAGTGGCATGATCATGGCTCACTGCAGCCTTTACCTCCTCCTTCCGCCTCCCAAGTAGCTGGGACTACAGGCACACACTATCACACCCAGCTAATTTTTAAATTTTTATTGTAGAGATGAGGTCTCTCTGTGTTGCCCAGGTTGGTCTCAAACTCCTGGGTTCAAGCAATCCTCCCACCTCGGCCTCCCAAAGCGCTGGAATTATAGGCGTGAACCACTGCACCCAGCCAGTAGGTGCTTTTTATAAGACATAAATAAGAATTTCAGAATTTTGAGAAACAGGCATATGGTACAAGTTTATTTTTTTTTCAACGAAGTCCATTATATTTTATACTCAAGCTAATATTAATTACTATCAGACGTTGCCCATACTGGTTTCTCTGCCTTCTGCTAGGGACGTGTCATGTGTTGGAAGAGTGAAAATCTTCCACCTACCTCCCAGTCTTGGAAGACAGACAGAGTCATCCATAGCCCAGCTCCAGGTAGACAGTCCGTTCCCTGCTTCCCTCAGAGTGAGGTGACACCTCCGTCCTTTGTATTCAAGTTAATCTACTGTGGTGGGATCCTGTTACAAATATTTTGCTTCCTCATTTTTGTCTCCTTTGAGATGTGAGCTTGGTAAAACTCATGACACAAGACAAAACAAAGTCTGTAGCAATCACACACTTCATCCGTCTCTCTATTTTATATAAATGATCTCCTAGGAATGGAATGGTCCAAGCCTTGGGGTTTTATGCATTCAGGTGATGTCAAGTCCATCCTTTTCCCACACAAAGGGAGAATTGTCACATGGCAAATAACTGGGAAGTTTTGGCCAACAAGGACATATATGTACAAGGATTCTGTGACAGATCATCTTGCTGGGGACGACATTCCAGGCTTATTGTGAGGATCAAATGTGGTTATATGTGCTGGGGAGGCTTGAGAGGGATCCGCCTTCTCTTTGTGTATTTTAACTCTTCCCCACTGAACCCAGAGGAAAGAGGTGGTTTTAGACCACAACAAGGAGCTTATTTTAATTCCTAAAAATGACTCTTTTTGGTGAGGACTACTTGAGCAGGATAGCTGTTGTAATAAGAAGGAGTGTTATCACAATGTTGTCTCTGTGGCCTCCGATCACTCATCCCAGTGTTTAGCATGAGGGAAACAAGACCAATTCAGCCAGAAACACCCACCATGCCTAGAATGATTCTGGAAATGACTTGCTAAACCCCACTCCCTATGCTAGTCTTTCTACCCCACAGGTGCTTTTGTCCACTCTAGAAACTCACAGTCTTATCAGGGGAGACGGGAGTAGGAGCTTGGGGAAATTCTCTCAGTGGAGCCAAATGAGTGTTTTCCTGAATGCAAGTATTCCAGTTTAAGTCTTAGAATCACATATCTTCAGGAATCACTTTCAAACACATTAATACTTCTTGGTGTCTCCTGACCCTCTGGCCCTGCGCAGTGTCTGGGTCTTCTCTCCACAAAGCCAAATTTTAGGCTCCAAGATCCCAACAGCCTCCATGGCTAGGTCCCAGAACTGCTGGACTGGGAGGTGGGAAACGAGTGCTTTCTAACCACTTTCACAGACCACCTTTCTGTAGGTGAGCAGAACCTTGCCAGACATAAATTCCGAATAGTCGATCAACCACAATTACCCCTAGAAAGAAAACCCAATGCTGATGAAGATGGTCCAGAGTTTGAACCCAACCTGTGGATGTGGGTAAACTCCAATATCGTGTATCCCCCTGGAAAGCTGGAGGTTCCAGAACCTAGTAAGCACACTCCCCTCCCCTCAGCTACCCCAGAAGGAGGAAGATGTTAACTGCTCAGAGGCCACAGGGGTGGAGTCGTTGCCTCCTTCCTCCAGGGAACATTCTCCCCCCTGATGTGGTTTGCCTCTTTCCCCAGCAACTGGGAGGCAGCACTTCTCCTTTTTCCAGAAGGCTCCAGAAGGCTGGAAGAACACCATCTGCCCTAATCTCTGTTCTGAAACAGTTTTGAGAAGATGTGATGCCCTTCCTCTTTGACCTTTAACCCCAAGAAACAAGAGCCAGCCCATACCTTATTAAAGTTCTCCTCAGAAAAAAAGACCCCCAAACCACATTAATACTTAATACTTCTTAATGCATAAAATATGCATTCCAACTGATGCATGTTTTTTCAAAGGAGGGCATTCTTTTTATGTGTTGACATTGTTCCAAATTAGCCAGGAGCTGAGTCTGTAATCACCATTTTCATCAAGATAAAGCAGATAATGGTAGTCGTAGTAACTGATTCAAGACTTATCTTCCCGAATGTTAATGAAGGACAAGAGCTTCATCGCACGTTAGTGCGACTACATACTAGGCAAGGAGTGTGGACTGACTGTATTTTAATTCAGGTGCCAATGATCTTGACTGTTCCTCGAACCAATATCAACTATACATTTAATCTCTTCTTATGTACTCAAGTCTTGTTGGAAGTTTTTTCCCTTTAATGTTGAATGACCTTGGCATTTAATTGTCCCAGTTATTAGTTGACCTATGTTTTTATGGAGAACTCCCAGGCTGAAAGAGCATCCTATCATTCCCATCATACTATAAAATTGAAAGGAGAAGTTTTATTTATTTATTTATTTTTATTTGAGTTGAGAGCTCACTCTATTGTCCAGGCTGGAAGGCAGCAGCACAATCACAGCTTACCATGTTCTCAAACTCCTGGACTCAGGTGATCCTTCTGCTTCAGTCTCACAAGAAGCTGAGACTGCAGGCCTAAAGTACCATGCCCAGCCAATCTTTTGATTTTTTGGTAGAGATGAGGTCTCACTATGTTGCCTAGCCTGGTCTTGAAATCCTGGGCTCAGGCAATCCTCCTACCTTGGCCTCCCACAGTGCTGGGATTACAGGCATGAGCCACCGTGCCTGGTTGAGGGTGTTAATTTTCTTCCTCAGTACAAGGTGTAAAACATGTCATGTTTCTTTGTTTCTTCGATCAAAAATTTTTTTTTTTGTTTGAGTTGGAGTCTCACTCTGTCGCCCAGACTGGAGAGCAGTGGAACTCTCCCGGCCACCGCAGCCTCGACCTGCTGGGGTCCGGCGATTCCTCTGCCTCTGCCTTCCAAGTAGCCGGAACTACAGGTGTGCACTACATGCCTGGCTAATTTATTTTTTATTTATTGTAGAGACATGTTCTCGCCAAGTTGCCCGGGTGGTCTTGAACCTGCGGGCTCAGGCAATCCACTCGCCTCAGCCTCCCACAGTGCTGGGATTACAGGCTGAGCTACCGAGCCCAGCCTTTCAATCAAATTTAACCCAAGTTTCCATTTTGTAAGGTGGGTGGGAACTTCAATCTCTGTCACTGGAATTCTTTACCTTGACCTCAGGATCATATGAAGATCTTAGTGTCACCATAATAGGTTTGTTACCTGATGCACAGGGCAAGTCAATATGCCAAGACATCAGGTTGCAGTAGGAAAGAAGTTTAATCATAGAGCTGCTGAATGAGGAGACAGGAAGAGACCTCAAATCTGTCTCCCTGAGGAGTTTGGTGGCAGAGCGTTAAAGGATTTGGGGGTGGACTGAAGTGTGAAGATTGTCGATTGGCCTAAGAATGCTGGGTGAAGCCATGGGGCAGGAAGGTGAAGAAGCCATAGTCTCATGATGGCTTGGTTCATCTCTGGAGGCTTTAAACTGGTGGGCGTCTGCTGTTTTGCTGGAAGTCAGGATCTGATGAAGCAATTCTTTCTTTCTTTCTTTTTTTTTTTTGAGTTGAGTCTCACTCTGTTGCCCAGGCTGGAATGCAGTGGTACGATCATGGATCACCATAGCCTCGACCTCCTGGGTTCAGATGATCCTTCTACCTCCGCATCCTGAGCAGGTGGGACTATAGGTGCGCACCGCCATGCCTGGCTATCTTTAATTTTAATATATATTTTTTAGAGATGGGGGTCTCACTGTATTGCCTAGGCTGGTCTCGAGTTCCTGGACTCAGGCACTCCTCTTGCTTTAACCTCTCAAAGTGCTGGGATGACAAGTGTGAGCCATTACACCTGGCCAAGTTTAAGCAATTCTTTTAAAAAAGCCTTATGATTCTAACATCAGAAATTCTATCTGGAGGAACAATGGGGTTACAAATGGTCAGTATTTAGTGTTATACGACTTTCAGTTAGGAAGTGAGCCAAAGTGCAGCCTGATTAATGGTTAATTATAACTATATTTCTTTCTGCCTGATCCTTCACGCAATGCAAAAGCCTTGAGGCACAAGTGTAGACCCATTTTGCTGAGGGGAATCTAGGAGAGAATGCCCTCTACTTTGGGGTGTAAAATGCCCTAGGGCAGAATTCTCTCCATCACCATGAGGATATGCTATCACTAGAGGAGGGTAGGAAGACTCACTGCGGATATAAAGCAGAGTTGGCTCTCATGGGAAGGAGGGCCAGGGACACTAAGAGGCTGCTGAGAGGCACCGGAATGTGCCACCACAAAGCATGACTCAGCATATCGATTATTTTGAGCTAATGACCCTTGAAACCAGATTAGGCTGGGCACAATGGCTCACACCTGTAATCTTAGCACTTTGGGAGACTGAGGCAGGAGGATTGCTTGAGGCCAGGAGTTCAAGCCTGGGCAAAATAGTGAGACCTCATCGAGAGAGAGAGAGAGAGAGAGAGAGAGAGAGAGAGAGAGAGAGAGAGAGAGAGAGAGAGAGAGAGAGAGAGAACCAGAACCAGCAGATGCTTAAACAGCTCTAAAATCAGGACAACATTTTCTTTTTGTAGAGGAAATTTACATTTATAAAAAACGTTTTTCATTTGCAATAGTGTCTCCTTCTCCAGGAAGAGGAGGACGAGAAGGACTCATCAATGGAGAATTGGCTGACTTAAATCTGTATAACAACTCTTACTAAACAACTTTTTGCCACACTTTTCTTGGTCACTCTCCCATAACTTGCCACCTCTCCACTCCCCAGAAGCCCCCAAAGCTTTTTCCCTTTGTTTAGCCTAGGATGGTATACAAGCCTCAATCATCCTGGCTGCTTCCTAGAGACACATTGTTTTCTTTGTGAGTGCCTGTGACTATGTATTTGCTCATAATTAAAACTGATTTTTTTCTCCTGTTTGAGAGAGAGAGAGAGAGAGAGAGAGAGAGAAAGAGAGAGAGAGAGAGAGAGAGAGGAGTCCTTATTTAATGAGAACAAAATAAATTATCCTGTCAATTAACTTGTCATAATTGCAGATGTCACATTTGGTCCATAATCACCGAGAGCAAACGCTGGATGTGACTGAGAAACATAAACTAGGAGGGAAGAGGAGCATGTTGAACTCCTATTATGTGCTCGATGCTGGGACACATATAGGGGGTTCATGTTTCATTTAATTCTCACAATAGACCCACTAGGAAGGCATCATTATTCCCATTTTCAGAGAAGAAATCAGGGGCCCAGAAAGATTAAGTGACTTGCGGTGATAGACATCCTTGGCTGCTAATCCCACGCACCCCCCCGCCCCCCCTTCCTCGTCCCTCTCCATTGGAGAGACAGGAAGAGCCCAAGAGTCACTTTCTCAACCTCCCTTATGGCCCGGGTGGCCCTGGGACACATGTTTGGCTATGAGACAAGTAGGAGGGTGATGGGAACTTCTGGGGGGAGATTTGCCCCCCCATTTCCCTTTTCTTTCTGTCTTGAGGATGTCTATTCGTCTTCAGGCGACACACAAATGTGATGCTGAGTAGCTATTCTCCCCCCCCCACAAAGTTCCAAATGGTTTTCTGGTGATGTTCATTGGCTTATGTCATGCCATTATGCCGTTTATTCTGTCTGGAATGGACTGTACTCTGTCCCACCCTGTCCCAATCCTACTCATACTTCTGGACTCAGCTCAACGATTACCCCTTTCCTGGAACACTTTTCTACTTCTCCTGAATACAGTGGTGATTCTATTTTCTTTCTTTCTTTTTTTTTTTTGGAGTTGGAGTCTTGCTCTGTTACCCAGACTGGAGTGCAGTGGCTGCTCCCGGCCACCGCAGCCTCCACCTGCTGGGCTCCGGCGATCCTTCCGCCTCAGCCTTCCAAGTAGCTGGAACTACAGGCGCGTGCTACCACACCCGGCTAATTTTTTTGATTTATTGTAGAGATGAGGTTTCGCCAAGTTGCCCAGGCGGGTCTCGAACCCGCGGGCTCAGGCAATCCACTAACCTCAACCTCCCAAAGCGCTGAATTACAGGCTGAGCCACTGAGCCCGGCGGTGATTCTATTTTCTATGTTTCTACAACACAGCTTCTACGCTCCTTCAAGGTTCTTAGTGCAACCTTGTGCTAAAGTTACAGGCTGCCATGTTTGTTATTCTCTGCTGTCTTACAAGCCTTTCTAGGCAGGCCTATGTGTATGTTTATATTCCCCAGAAAAGCCCAGCATAGTGCCTGGAATCGAGTAGTCTTGGGTCAATATTTTTGGGGTGGATAAAATAGAATCTAGGGCTAGATTTGATTGTGGAGATGACCAGCAAGAGGCTAGAAGAATCCTGCACACTGGTCTGGACATGGTGAAGCCTGCCAAATGAATGCCAGGCATGGCTTCCCTCTGGACTTGGGTTATGTGAGGTATTTTATTATCTTTTGCACAAGCCACTACTTTTGAGGTCTTATGTGACTTAGAGGTAAAAGATCACTTTTTTCCTGATGCTCTCCCCATGGCCTATAGAGCTCTCTGACTCTAAAACCCAGTGTATCACACAGATAATGCACTGAGCACCTCACATACAGATAGTACTGAACTATCTGTGAGAAGGCAGAGAATGTCTATTTTTTTTTTAAAGCCTGGCTGGCAGGGTGTGGTGGCTCATGCCTGTAATCCCAGCACTTTGGGAGACTGAGGCAGGAAGATTGCTTGAGGCCAGGGGGTTGAGACCAGCTTAGACAACATAGCAAGACCTTGTCTCTACAAAAAAATTCAGAAAATTAGTCAGATGTGGTGGCACGTGCCTGTAGTCCCAGTTCCTTGGGAGGCTGAGATGGAAGGATGGCCGAAGGCTGTGGTGAGCCATGATCATGCCACTGCACTGTAGCCTGGGTGACAGACTGAGACTCCAATTCAAAATAAACAAGCAATCAAACCAACCAACCAACAAAACCCTGATGTGTAAAGCTAAAGTTGCTGGTCATAGAATAACATTTCTGGTTGATCGTAATGTCACCATGAAAAAGTTACAACTAGTTATTTTGACTTTATGTTTAAAAAATATATATTAAACATGTAGTTTTCTCTAAAATTCAAAGAGGTTTTAGCTACTGACATTTGTAAAAATATTATAGTGGCCTTGATCAATGCCTTTTTTGTAAGTAAAATTTCAGTCTGAGTTTGTTTGCTTGTGTAGTCATTTATAGATCTTCTTGCACTAGTTTTTTCATCTAAAAATAGATATGGTGCATTGAATGACTTCCTAACTATCCCAAGGGAATTCCAAAGAAATTCTCAGTTGAGCTTTTGATTTAATACTATATCTTGACTATTTCTTTTTTTTTTTTTTGAGTTGGAGTCTCACTCTGTCGCCCAGACTGGAGTGCAGTGGCCGCTCCCGGCCACCGCAGCCTCGACCTGTGGGCTCCGGCGATCCTTCCGCCTCAGCCTTCCAAGTAGCTGGAATTGACTATTTCTTAAAGGCAACTAATGGCCAACTAGCCTACCATTGCTGGGTTAAGAGTCCTCAGTATTTCTGCGCCCTGCTTTAAACTTTTGATCACTCCCCTAAGCAGCACTTAAAGGCCTTCTCAACATTTCATCTAGTTCAATTTTAGACATCTTCACCCTAGTCATTAAGACAGAGCGCCTTATTTTTCATATACTGGATACATTTATGCTTTCTAAAAACCTGTTCGATTCAAGTTGTTTACACTTCAAGCTGGCTTGCATTTTATTGCTTGTTTTCAATTCTGTCCTTTTTCCTTTCCTTTCTTCTTTCCTCTTCCCTCCTCCCTTCCTCCCTCCCTCCCTCTCTCTCTCTCTTTTGAGACAGGGTCTTGCTCTGGCACCTAGAACTCCTAGTGCTCATTCTTGACCTAGCCCCTCTCTTCTTGAAACCCCCTCTTCTCTCCCCAAGATGTTTCATCTCCTAAAATTCCACCTCACTTTATACCTCCTTCATGGCTTTTTGCAAGAACGCATTGCAGTTACACGTGTGCCACAACATATGTGCTCATGCTTGGTCTTCTCTGACGTCATACAAGGTCTTTGGCAAAGGTCTATATGTATTGTGTTTTCTTCCAGAAAAGTCTAGCACACTGTGGTATATAGTTGCATTCAGTAAATATAGTCTTTAATAAGTAAGTAAATACCTGAGCATCTAAAGCCAGTTGTGTGTGTGTGTGTGTGTGTGTGTGTGTGTGTAGTACCTGAGGTCAAGGATCTACCAGATATAGATGAAGAGACAAAGAAATTAAGTTGGCTTTGTGTGAGTGAGCTCGGTCTTATGGCAACCTTTGGGGCTTAGAAAGTTTCCATCACAGAAATGGCTAAAGCTAAGGGTGTTTTGAACAGTCTTAGGGTCTCTCAGACTTGCCTGGAGCCACAGTCCTCAATGTGGGGTCTCTGCAGCAGCAGTATCAGTGTCTCCTAGAAGCTATAAATACAAAGTCTTGGGCCTCATCCTGGACCTGCTGCATCCAAAACTCTGGCAGTGGAGCCCAGTGATGTGTGTTTTAAATAGCCTGCCAGGTGCTTCTGGTGTACACCCAAGTGTGAGAACCACTGGCTTAAGAAAAGTTCCAGGAGTCCCTCTGTGCAATCTTGATACTTCTCAGTTTAGCGACCAAATGGGGATTTGATAATTACAGAATGATCGAGTGTAAGTTCTGCAAGACTGAGGGATCCCACCGTGCGATAATGCTTGCTCAATTTCAGTGCATGAATCAGCGGATGACAAATTAAGAGCCTAATTTGACCTTCCATCCTCATTTGGTTCATTGCGAAAAACTGCTGCTCAGAACAGCTTGGCAAGTGAACAATGAAGCCTACATGTGAGCAAAGTATGCCGATGCTAAGATGCTCATGTGTGAGAAGTAGCAGGGACTGTCGGCTTTTCCCCAGCTGACTGGTGAAGGTCACGGTGAGACTAGTGTCCTGTGCTAAAGGAATATTCTTTCACTCTGAGTTGCCTAAATGTCCTGCCTGTTTTCTTTCTTTTCTCTTTCTCTCTCTCTCCCCTTTTCTTTCCTTCCGTCCTTCCTTCCCTTCTTTCTTTCTTCGTCCCTCCTTCTCTCCCTTTCTCCCTCTTTTCCTTCCTTCCTCCCTCTCTTTCTCTCCTTCCTTCCTCCTCCTCCCTTGTCTTCTCTCTCTTTCTTTTTCTTTCTCTCTCTCATCCCTTCCCTCTGTCCCTCCTTCCCTCCCTCTTTTCCTTCCTCCCTTCTCCCTCTCTCTCTCCTCCCTCTCTCCCTCCCTCTCTCCTCCCTCCCTTTCTCTTTCTCTTTTTTTCTCCCTTCCTCTCCCCCACCCTCCAAATCTCTATCTCTCTGTCTTTCTCTTTCTCTCTTCGGTCTTGCCTGGTTGCCCCAGCAGGAGTGCAGTCGCATAATCATAGCTCCCTGCAACCTTGAATTTCTGGGCCCAAGTAATCCTCTTACCTCTGCCTCCTGAATAGCTGGGACCACAGGTGTGGGCCACATCCCCTGTTTTCCAATCTCTCCTGTTTCTTGCGCACAGTGGTATCCTAGTGCTTGGTGACACTGTCCTGATGTGACAGTGCTGGCTCACTTGCCCATGGTGTATTTTTCCTTTCTTGCATGCTGGCCATTCCCCAATTTTGTGCCAGTGTCCACCCCTCCTCCATGTGAATCAGATTTGTCAAAGCCAATTACGGGGGTTCCATTCTCTCCACAATGACTCATGGAAGATTGGGCAGGTGACCCAGTTCTGGCCAATGCATTGTGAAGGCAAATCTGCTGGTGCGTTTCTGTGAAAGTTTTTGTTTTTCATTTCTAGTAAGAGATGCACAAGGGGAAATGACCCATGCTTTGGACTATGGTGTGTGAAGACGTGGTGCCTGGAGCGGAGATAGCTTTCTTGGCTATCTCAAAATTGTCTTTGTCAGTGCACCAAGGATAGCGGTGTTGAGAGAGTGGAGGGAACCTGGGCCCTGATAATGTTGCTGAGCCATTGTATGACTTATCCTCGAAGCTGCTTGTATCAGGATTTTTGCTATAGGAAGTAATAAATTTCCTTTAATCTAGAGTTTATTAAATAGCAAGTATTTATTATTGCCATTCCTCTACCCATGATTTCTCTTGAAAAATAAAAGCGACCAATGTGATAAATTTCTTCAAGCCCTAACAATGGATGATTGTTTACTCAAAGCATCTGCATGGGGTTTCAAGATGAGACAAGATTGAGCAGATGTGGGTTCTAGAAGGGGGTGCAAGTATTGCCAGACTAAGGGTCATTTGTTCAAGGTTTGGGTGGTAGCTTCAAGGTAAGGGGGCAGTGGAATCAGATCCTGAATTCTTAGGGGACAGCCTGTCCTAAGTTCTAGAACACAGCAGAATCAGAAATTCGTAAGATAAATCAGACATTGGAGATGATAGCTAGGAATCACGCATGAAACAAGTCAGAAAAATTGGGGTGGTTGATTTGCTTACCAGCAATCAGAGCTCATGGGTATGTGTTTAGCCAGGTTTCCCCCAAGGTGGATGATAACTCAGCTTTGAGTACAAAAGGGCTGGTAGTTTCCTTGGGGGGCATTACCAGAACCTGGAATCCTCTGGTTACCTGGATTTATGAAATTTCCTCCCTGGCCTCCTGTCCTGTGAACACCGGGCCTGCTATGTTTTGGACAGTCTTTGGAAAGCTCAGGAGCAGCTTTTCTTTCTTCTCCAGTTGTTCATTTATGTATATCTTACAAATCTACGTGTTTCGGGTCTCAGTAATTCCTGCATAGTAGTGTGATTCCTAAACTTTTTGAATGTCCCATGCCTTGAAAAACAGATTTAAGTTACCCACAGAATCCAGGACAGACTGTTTACATTGGTTTCTAGTATTTTTGAGTCAACATTGCCACCTAGTGGTAAAATAACGCTCAAAACTGTGTGACTTGAAACTATTTTTGATTGTGACAGGACAATTGATGTCCAGGATCTTCAAATGGTAAGATTTTGAGTAAGAAGAGAGTTCAGTGATGGTTCCATGGATTATTTAAAATATGAGGCAATCTAGACTTAGGGAAAGTTGTATGGTAACCAGTGTCCTGTAGGCTCACTAAATTAGTTATTAGACTAATAATAGCCTATGATTTCTGATTCCCAGAGTATCACTTTTTTTCCTTGAGAAATACTTAATGATTTGCTCCTAAGACTTTGGTTGATCTCCCTTACATCCTAAAACATCCTTATCAATTTTAGCCACTTCCTGGCGGTAATTACAAAACAAAAGCAGACAACTACAAAAATCAGTTCGAACCAAGGATATATACTAGTTTCCCTCTCTTTGACATGCTTATTTTGCCTTTTTTTTTTAACAACAGAAGTTTATTTTTTCATTGTTGGAGGCTAGAAGTTCAAAAGCAGCGTGAGTTCCTTCTGAAGGCTGTGAGGGTGGGATCTGTTCTAAACCTCTCTGCTTGGCTTGCTGATGGCTGTCATCTCCCTATGTCTCTTTACATCTTCTTCCCTCGGTGGTGCATGTCTGTCTCTGTGTCCAAATTTTGCCCCTTATGAGGGCATGATTATATTGGGTTAAGGCCTCGTTTTACCTTTTCCCCCAAGTCTTTCTCAATGGCTTTTTGGTATTCCAATTCATTCTGTGCCGTCTAGCAATATTTACGCAGTGTTGAATTCATGTCAGGTTTCCCAAAGATACCAAAATTGCTGCTCAGGGATTGTGCTTTAAATTGTAAGGCTTTATGGAACAATGCCTACGTTGCTGATAACTCAAAATCTTTCTTTAGAATGGATCTGAAAACTGTGCGTTCTGTTTGGGCAAGTGAGGGGCAGAAGGAGAAATTCCTTTTCGTTGAGAAGCATCTCCTCTGAAGTGGCTAATTCCCTTTCTGGTGGCTGTGATGGTCATGCGCCGTGAAATGGCTGCTGCTTGCCCTGCTTAATGAGACAAGGTCAGGGAATTTCCCTGCACTCTGCGATGACCATTGACCCTCTCCAGGGAGTCTGTGATAACCAGGTCTGGTGAATGTCCTCCCGGGACATTCCAGGAATGATCCTAGGCAGGACAGTTGTTTTTGAGTTCTAAATTTGGTTGCACATTGGGATCACCTGGGAAGCTTAACAACATAATAATGTCTGGGTCCCATGCCTGGATACCAGCGTTTGACAAGCTTCCTGGGATTCTAATGCACAGCAAGCCTGAGAACCACTGCAAAACACAACAAAAACCAGTTTCAAATGAACCAAGGTTATATATTACTTTCGCACTCAGCTCAGGAGGTCAAGGCTGCTGTGAGCCGTGGTTGTGCCACTGCACTCCATCCTGGGTGACAGAGTGAAACCTGAACTCAAAAAACAAGCAAAAAGAGAACAAAATAAAACAAAAATGCCTTGGTTCTTCAAGCTTGTCGTTTTCCACTAGGTATTTACAAGAGAAAGAAACACACACACACACACAATGTTAGGGTACTGGACAGGGTGAAGGAAAATGGATGGAGCAAGGGGTGCAGCACCGCCGGGGAGGTGCCACGCTGGGAACCCAGAGATCCGAGGAGATGCAAAGAATTGTGAAGCACAAAAAGGTTAATAAAGAAGAGTTTATTTAAAAGTAAATTAGAGAGAGAAAGAGAAGGAAGAGAGAAGATTCACCTCCCCAAGGTGGGGGAGGGGGACCAAAGCCAGGAAGCATGGCGACAGCCTTAGCTTAAAGAGCACATGGCCACACCAGAGTCTAGCAAGGCAATGGCCGCTGGTTGCTTGTGGTTGAGTCTTTTTAACCGTTCCCCTAGATGGGGAAGATCATTAAGGTGATTGGGCGGTGGTCTGCTTCCACATCATCACAGAGGGGCAGACAAGCGCAGGTACTGATGATGTCAGGTAACGGACAGCAGGCAGATGGGTGGCTTAGTCACATGATTGCTGCCATGGTGGGGCTTATCTGTGTTGTAGTTCACAGAGGGCTGATTAGGTTAACCCTAGGTGGGGGAGGATTCCTGCAAGAGACTTGTTAGACATTTGCAACTCACAAACTCTTATGACTTTGGCCAAAGGGTGATCTTTGATCTTCAGCTTTAACAAGGAACCTAAAAGTGTACTAGAGATTATTATGCTAAACCATGAATGGTTGGGCTGTCCTGATCTTGCATCTGATGGAGATTTGCCCAGGGGGGATGGGATAAGCTGCTGTTTGTCCTGCAGTAGAATGTCTGAATGACTTTCTAATGGTTATGCTGAGGCAAAAATACTAAAGAATAAGCTAAGTTTCTTCTAGGTTTCTATAGGTAACTTTCACACACACAGACACATAGAGAGAGACAGAGAGAGAGACAGAGAGAGAGAGACAGAGAGACAGGGAAGGAGGGAGGGAGGGAGAGGGAGAGAAAGAGAGAGAGAGAGAGAGAGAGAGAGAGAGAGAGAGTAAGTATGAGGGAGGACCCCCCCAAAAAAGCCCCGAATTTATTTATGAAAACTGTGTCCTTATTCTTACACTTTTAAACTTCGGTCAACTTCAAAGAACTCTTTGCTTGGTGCAATACATCTATTGACATGCTTTTTCCACTGCTTGAAACAGTTTCTGAACTCATCAATTTTTTTTTTTTTTTTTTAGTTGGAGTCTCACTCTGTCACCCGGCAGGAGGGCAGTGGCACACCTCTCAGCCACTGCAGTCTCCACCTGCTGGGTTCTGATGATCCTTCCACCTCAGCCTTCCAAGTAGCCGAAACTACAGGTATGTGCTACCATGCCCAGCTAAGTTTTTGATTTATTGTAGAGGTGAGGTCTTGCCAAGTTGCCTGGGCTAGTCTCAAACCTGCAGGGTCAGGCAATCTACTCGCCTCGGCCTCTCAAAGTGCTGGGATTACAGACTGAGCCACTGAGCCTGGCCAGAACCCATCAATTTTGATGCCTTTTCGTGCTTCTGCCATTTTTTGTTTTACCTCTTCCACACTGGCAAAATGTTTCCCTTTGAGGACTTTTTTCGTCTGGGGAAATGTAATAAAAAAGTCACTCAGGGTGAGATTGGGTGACTAGGGAGGGTGCGGCACAGGGCTCATGCGGTTTTTGGTCAAAAACTGCTGAACACTCAGCAAGGTGTGAACAGGTGTGTTGTCATGGTAGAAGAACCAGTCACCTGTTTGCTGCAACGCAGGATGATTTTTCTGCAAATTGTGATACAACCTTCTCAAAACTTCCAGATAAAAACTTTGGTTGACTGTTTGATCTGGAGGAACAAATGCTGAGCGTACTGCAAGGGGTCCACCCTCCAAAAAAATAATAATTCTAATGTTTTGGGGGTTTCCCCTTCGTATGTATGTAAAGGCATATAACGGGTCAAAGGATGGCAGATTGTCCCTCCCCTTCCATCCTTTCTTCTCATCACTTGCACAGTCTGAAACACAGACCCAGGGAACTCTGCTGGAGGGGGATTCAGCTCCCAGCTGCTTCACCTATTAATCATTCTCTCAGGTCTTTCTCCCCATGTACACCCCAACTGGAATGGCGTGATTTTTGAAGCAAGGCCAGCTCCTCCCCAAAGTTCCCAGGGCTTGGTGAACTTTCTATTACATTTTAATGTCACACCCACTTGCTCTTTTAGGCCAGCTGAGGTCCTGTGATAAGGATGTTGCATCCTGAGTTAGAGTGATGGCTCTTACAAGGACAGGCCCTGGATCAGCCCTATCTTCTGGGAGTTGTGAATCAGCTGGTCCAATTGTGCTGATTGGGCTTGCAGAATCAGAAATGTTATCCAGTTTTGCTTGTTCAGAACTTTTCATATGGGATCCTGGGAGCTCTGACCTAGAACTGAAATGACTTTTGACTTGGAAAATAACTTCATTAGAATTCATTTTTTAAGGCTTTCTGACACACACACACACATACACACACACAGACACATACACATATACACACACATACACACACTGAGGGTGCCAAAAGTGTATACACATTTTAAGAGACGTTATCTATATATTACTTTTAGTTCACAATGATCAGAATTGTCTGGATGCTGATGGTAACCACTTTGAGTATCTCTTGTAATTGCAGAAGTCAAACGTGACTTGAATTCATCTTATTGAATATTATAATTTTAATAAAGTTTTTTCCTTTCTTAAAATAGGTATACTTTTTTTGGCACCCTCTGTATATTTGCAAAAGACAGCCTCAGGCTAGAAACCATATTAGGAAGATATAATATAATTTTCCAGTTAAAGGAATGATTAGTAATGTGAAATTATGGTCAAATAAAAAGTATTTTTAAAAAATCAAAAGATGCCTGACACAGTGGCTCATGCCTATAATCCCAACACTTTGGGAGGAAGAGGAAGGAGGATCGCTTGAGCCTAGGAGTTTGAGACCAGACTGGACAACATAGCAAGATGGCAAAATATCAAAAAATTAGCCAGGCGTGGTGACGCATGCCTGTAGTCCCAGTTACTCAGGAGGCTGAGGTGGAAGGATTGTCTGAGCCCAGGAGGCCAAGGCTGTGGTGAGCACCAAGCACCTCAGCCTGGGTGACTAGGATGAGATCCTAACTCAAAAAAAAGAAAAAAAA
>CAUYQG010185175.1:0-12780 GCA_963574415.1 Tarsius wallacei
AAATGAGAAAACGAGCCGGGCTCGGTGGCTCAGCCTGTAATCCCGCGCCTTTAGGAGGCTGGGGTGAGTGGATTGCCTGAGCCCGCGGGTTCGAGACCCGCCTGAGCAAGCAAGACCTCATCTCTACAATAAATCAAAAAATTAGCTGGGCGTGGTAGCGCATGCCGTAGTTCCAGCTACTTGGAAGGCTGAGGTGGAAGGATCGCCTGAGCCCAGCAGGTCGAGGCTGCAGTGGCCGGGAGCGACCACTGCACTCCAGTCTGGGAGACAGAGTGAGACTCCAACTCGAAAAAAGAAAAGAAAGATATCCTCTTCACCATTATTTTTTCCTGGGAATTCCTGCCTGCCTCATTAGCCCCTTTTCTCTTTATCTTGATTGATAAAGTATGTCAGGAAGACAGAAATGTATAGGTAACAGTTGAAGGATTGCCTCTTTACTTACCTTGAAGCTGAGAAAATACAACTTTAAACTAAAGGACACCATGTGGCACTCAACTAAAAACTGATTTGAATTTGGCTTTTGTCATTCCTATGTCTGTGTGGCTGTTGTACAGAACAAAGCAGAAACCACTTCCAAATGATTTTGTCCCATAACTTGTCTCAGTGTCCAAGCCATGTCTATTCTGCTGGGTTCTTTCTTCACCGCTCCCCATGAATCAAGCCCAGCATCAGCTCTACGGGTTTTTTTGTTGTTGTTTATTTGGGTTCTTTTTATCATGACTGATAAGAAAATGACATTAGTGACCTTAGGATTCCACCCAGTCAGTGCTGAGGAATTTGTGTGTCCAGTCCAAGTTGATAATCACAACTTGAGTCTTTGAATGTCAAAGCTTCTTGCTTTCCCTCAGCTCAGGCTCGGCCCATGTGAAGCCCGCAGGAGGAAAGGGCAGTTAAGTGTGGTAAGATCCTTCCCATTGCACTCTGAAGACATCTGGGCCCTCCCCCTTCATAACTATTTGTCCCCCAGGATCTATTGAACACGAGGAAATATAAAAGAGGTTAGGGTCAGGAAGCGGCTCCCTTATCTGGATGGAGTCTAGCAGCTGTTTAAACCTGATATTTTCTTTTTGGTGGTTGCTTTCATGGCTGGTTTGGGGGCCACATCCTGGCTTACCCTTACTGCCTTACTATCTAGGTGATTGCCATGGTTTTCTAGAAAAGCAATCCCTTGGGTGAAAGACCATTTTTTCATGTTTTTTGGTAATAAAATGCTCTATACCATTAAAGTTCTTGTTCTTCTCCAATGTTTTTAGAGACTGAACCTGACCTCAATGTCTATATGTGGTTCTACGTGGGGGAGGAGGAAATCTGGAAGACTGAGCCTTCCCCCTCACTCAAGAAAGGGAGTGTGTGACCTGGGTCCTTTTTGTAGGCATCTGCGCCTCAATTTTCTCAGTTGCTACGTGAGACTGAGTGGGACATCCAGTATGGGGGAAACCATATCTCACCACAGTTATCTTAGCTCCTCAGGAGAACAGCACTATAAAAAACATGAAGTTCTGTCCTCATTGCTGTCCCTCACACAGTCTGTAAAAATCTCTGCCCTGCCACTAGACAATACTCATGTATCACATGTTAAATTTAACAATGTATTTGTTCTAGATAAGAGACTTGGAAGGAATATGGATTGAGACATATGAGTACTCACAGCAAAAATGTCTTCAATTAGACACTTCACTTATGTGAATTGCATATTCTAAAATTACTAATTGCAGAGTCATGATCAAGAATGAATGCAGCCGGGCTCGGTGGCTCAGCCTGTAATCCCACACTTTGGGAGGCTGAGGTGAGTGGATTGCCTGAGCTCGCGGGTTCGCGACCCGCCTGGGCAACTTGGCGAGACCTCATCTCTTCAATAAATCAAAAAATTAGCCGGGCATGGTAGCGCACGCCTGTAGTTCCAGCTACTTGGAAGGATCGCCGGAGCCCAGCAGGTCGAGGCTGCGGTGGCCGGGAGCAGTCACTGCACTCCAGTCTGGGCGACAGAGTGAGACTCCAACTCAAAAAAAAAAAAAAAAAAGAATGAATGCAGAGAGAGAGAGTAGTAAGTAGAAAATTCTACCTGGGGCTAAGTTTTTTTTTATTGAAATTTGAGGCCAATTTGCTGAATTTTCCCAGGGGACAGGCTAAGATTGAATGGATGCTGTTAACTCCTCAAACATGAGAATTTTAATGAAGAGATTTTGCACAAGCCAGGGATGAGCTTTAAAAGCAAGAAAGCAGAGTGTTCTGCAATCCCCCTCCTGGGAATACACCCAGAGGAACATAAAAAGACACCTACACACACATGTTTATTGTTATACTATTCACAATAGCAAAATATTAAACCAAACTTACAGCCCATCGAAAGTGAACTGGATAAAGAAAATGTGGTACATATACATGATGGAGTATTACGCAACCATAAAGAACAATATCATGGACTTCACAGCGAAGTTGATGGAGTTGGAGACCATCATACTAAGTGAACTATCACAGAAACAAAGAACTGAATACCATGTTGTTACTCATAAGTGGGCCCGGACCATTAGTCACATTAGCACACGGGAGGGGTGGGCAGTCACTGGGCACTGCTAGGGGAGGGAGGGAAGGAGGAGTGTGGGAGGGGGGCACATGACAGCACAAAGGTTACCTCATCCACTCCCAGGGGATATGAGGGCTAGATAGAAGCCCAAACTTCACCTGCATGCAGCCTGCTTATGTAGTTAACCCTCACTTTTGCCCCCACATTCCTATAATAAAATAAAATTTTAAAAGATCTGGATAGCATCTACCCGTGGGTAATATCTGCTTCCTCTCCAAGCAACGTACACTCTCCATATGCAGCCCTGACCCACATGTATCCCAGGTGATGGTGATTAGCATTTGAACCTTGGGTTTGACCTTGAGTGTGGTCATAAGGTTCTGAGGGCCATTGTGAGTCGCCATCATCATCATGACTCCTCTTGGTTCTGAACCAATCAGGCTCTGGTACTCACAGAAAAAGAGTGAGACAAGGAGAGAGGGAGTTGGTCCTCTCACTCCTTACCCTCCAGTTCAGGTCTTTCATCAAAAGAAACCAGAGCAGTCTGAGAGGTAAATATCCTGATATACTAAGTTAATAGAGCATCTTTTTGTGCCAATACCTAACTATTCTACCTGATAAACCCCAGCCCTGATTGGTAATGAAGGGAGGGTATGGGACAGTCATTTGTTCAAACTGACACAGAGATGCACTGCGGAGAGGTGGGTAGGAGCCCAGGCTTTAGACACAAGCTTTCTCAGTTTTAACCTCACCTTGGTGTAACCTTGGGCAAGTCCGTCAATCTCTCCTAGGAGCCAAAAATTGAGAACAAAACATCCTACCCGGGAGCTGGCACTGTGTAGGATTCAAATAAAATACAGTACCAGGCTTTTGGGGGTGAGTCATACCCATGTATCACAGGTAAGTAGAGTCTTTAAACAACTGAGACTAAGTTTTGAGGAAGGAAACTCAGAAGGATGGACACTGGAAACAGAAATTAGATAGCACTTTATAATTTAAAGTTATATTTCTTATATATGGGTTTGTGGAGTAAGATCCATGACTGTTTCACCAATGATGTTCAAAGGAGGTAAATTTCGTGTGAAGCTAAAGTGATTTAAACGGATTATGGGATGAGGGAATCAATTATGGCAGCCTGTACACTTTAGAATAAATAAATTAAAATGTAAAGCAATAAATGTTGTTACTGATAGATTTAATAACAGAGAATATCTCACTCAATTTGCTGCATAACACGAATAATTTAACTTAGAAGGAAACTCCTCCATCAGGACAGGGAAAACCCAGAAGTAAGAAAAAGACAACTCTGCAAAAGTGCAATATCAATCCAAGTTAAAATGAGTGTACGTATAAGGATTGGATCCATAGTTGAGATGTAACCGGACACTTAGCCTACAATCTCCCAAGTCTGCATGTTTCAGGTGGTGAACGGAGTTGTCCAACTATCATCCATAAAGTCCTGGGAGTTGCTGTGGGAGCCCTGCTGCAACCCTCACAGCTGTCTACCCACCTCCTAAAGCTCAGAGCAATGGAGCCTCACACTTTTATTCTGGGAGCCCGGGAGGCAGGTGGACTTTCTATACCTTTGAAAATCTCATGATAAAATTGGACTCTTTCCTCCAGAAAATGCCCTAAACAACAATCTGGTGCAATTCGCAGATGCCCAGAAGTGCAGTCATGAAGCCCCACTAAAAGATCCCTGTCACCTTCCTCTAAATGGCAGACACATGCCCAACCTTGTCCTGACCTGTCAACCAACCCCTTTCATCAGGGTTTTACCACTCAGAAATATTACTTGAATGAAGGGAGGAAAAAAAGAGTAGAAGGATGGGTGTCTGCCCTCAGCAAGGGACCAGGCTCAGGCCCCTGGATGAGACACTGCTTGTGAGTACCCATGATGGAGCCAACGTGCGGGGACCTAAATCCATTTCTCCCTCTTATGGAGCCCTCTGGCAAGTTGTTCAACTTCCTTTTTGCTTCAGGTTCCTCATCTACAAAAGAGCAGCAATAATCATCCCTTCATTGCAGAACTTTGAGGATTAAAACAGCTGTCATATATAATGGACTCAGAACAGTGCCCAGCACAGAGCACACATTCTAGTTCCTGACATGAGATCCCTTTCCTCCTGAAATACCTATAATGGTTTCTCTTTGACTCTGTTCTTGACAGCTGCAGGGAGCAAGACAGACAGGTCTTGACTTTACCAAACTACTAACAAAGGGGTATATGGCCAAGGAAACAGGCAGTTACCATACAGCATAAAGAGACCACCAGTCAGTTAGTCAGCTTGTCAAGAGAGATAGGTGAGGATCTGCACGTTTAGCAGGTCAAACAGAAATTTAAAAATGTGTCAATGAAACAAATTATAATGAAAAAATAAAATCAGATTCGAGATCCTGAACACAGACCCATATATATGACATAATGAAAGAAGTGATGACATGAACATTTCAAATCAGATGATGGACCAAAGCAATGTCACCTTACTGCTGGTAGCAAGTGTGTGTGTGTGTGTGTGTGTGTGTGTGTGTGTGTGTGTGTGTGTGTAGACACATGGGTGTGTATGGTAGGGAGGAGGCAGTGGACTGTGAGGAAGAGACCCTGGGTCCCTTGATTATCTGGATTTAATTATGTTTTTCAGGCTTCCTAGTTGTGCTGTCTTCCTGAGGTCGTGTGGAGTCCACCAGTCATGGATGAGGAACTCCCTAAAGTCAGTTCCAGCAAGATCACACCCAATGCTGAGGAGAAGGCAGTCAAATCCTCAAAACCCAAACGGGTCACCAACAATATACTCATCTTTTTAATCGATAGACAACGCGGAAAACACAGAAATGATATAGATCTGTCAACGTGGGTGTGGATGCTGTCATAAAGCGACACTGGGTGGAGCTGCCAAGAAGTCATGTGATTTATGTGCTTATGCCTGCCTTGAATATTGAAAAATTAAAACAGCAAATCCTTCCATGTTTGAACCATTAAAATAGAATGGGTTATGTCCCTCTTTTTAGTCTGATGTATGTTTTCTGACATGGTCTTCTTGGGTTACTCTAGACAAGGAATTCTATTCATCCTAACATTCTGTGCAGAGACTCTCAGATATAGGGGACAGGGGAAGATCATGCTGCATATTAGATCTCTTCCCCTATTGACCTGAAAAACAGTGCAGAGTAATAGTGGTGTAGTGCTCAGCCATTCAAGATCAAAAGACTCTTCTCACTAGCCATTTTGGAGAGACATCTGTCATGTTCCTCTATAATACATAACTGTTCCTCCCAGTGAAAAAACTTTGTTTAGGAGTAGACCAACAGCTGGACTGGAGGTTTAGGATACCTTTTAATATTGAAGATGTCACATCCACAGAGCCTTCTAGATGTGATTGTTCTGCTCATTGTCCTTAAAAAGTAGAACCCCAGGTGTCTTTGTGTGTGTGTGCACCACATGAAACAAACCTGTCCAGGCCACAGCCAAAGAGAATTCATTTGACTAAAGTGAAACCAGGCATAGATCAACAGGACTTGTGAGATGTTTCCCATTCCAAAAGTTTTGTTCCCCAAGGAATGTGCTGAGCAAGTCAGATACTCACTCCATGAAACCCAAAATGGGAACATGGGAAGTATGGAGGAAATTGGGCATTGAGAAATGAAAGTGAAAGCTGAAAGCTAAAGTAGGGACAGGGAGAGCTATGAGGTTGCATCCCTGGGGGATATGGGCACCCCTCGGCTACCAGTGAGATGAAATTAACATAAGGAGAACCACTGAAGCTATCACAATTTCCAAGCCTTCTCCTTGTGCTTTTTTTTTTTTATGTTATTGTGGGGTACAGTTAGGGGTTAGGCATACAAAAATGTTTCGTTCAGGTACCCTTGTTGATAAAAGGTGTCTCCCCATCCCCAGACAGATACCCACCACCATTAATCCCATCCTTGTGCTTTAAGGTGAGATGCACAATAGGCCAGCAAGCAGCCCTTCTCTCCCTGCTTCCTCTCCTCCCCGGTTCTCTGTGTCCTCACATCCTGTGGAGTACTTCCCCAGTCCCATTCCTGCCTCTCCTCCTCCACCTACATCTAAGGGGCTGTTACTTTCTCTCTCCTTAGCCTGGTTGCTTCCAGATCTTTATTAAGATAGAAAATGTGTCCCCGTTACTGTCCCTGCTCTGATTTGGCCTGGCCGAAATATAGGCACCAGCCTCTCCTCAGAGGGTGCAGCAGGCTATAAAATGGAGGTGAGGGGGGCAAGAGGGCTTCCAGGTAGAGGAATCTCCTTGGTAGACTCTTGGAGGTAAAGGTGTCTGAACACTCCTTTGTCCTTGACTATGAACTTGCTGTCCACGTCAAACAGAAACTGTGAGGTAGAGCAAAGGTGAAGAGTTGAGGCTGAAGGAGCAGCAGGAGAAAAGACAAAAATAAACCAAGCCCACAAAGCTCAGACAGATAACATCCAATATCCTATACTCCCTGGCCATACTAGAGAAGAGATAAATTTTAGGATGTATAGCTACACCTGGATAAATTTCTCGATCATTACGTTAAGTGAAAAAACAGTAGCCAGGAAGTACGTACCATATGGTAACTAGCAAGTACCAAGCAGTACTTGGATGTATACATAGATAGTAGGTGTTCAGACTAGTGCAGCAGCATGTTCAAGTGGAACTCTATTCACTCTCACACCTAGCTGACTCCTCAGAATGATTGGTACCATCTTTTCATCATCTCACAGGGAGTTTCCTATCCTTCTATGGAGGAATGGTAAAGAAGACAATCACAAACCATCATCTGAACTTGGACCACTCACTCACATGTGGTGTGTACTCATATTGGAGAGTCTGCATGGGTTGGAGACCACAAAGGTTGGATGTCGTGCTGAGTTTACAGGAGAAAAATTCCCTATACTTCCAAATTTTTGGAGGAGTGAGGCTTCTCAGTGTCCACTTAGAGGGCTTGACTTGTGTCTCCAGAAGTTAGAGTCACAAATAAGACATTTAGGTGAGTGAATGGAGGAGGAAGAGGGAAGATTTGGCCAGAATTTTCCTAAAGAGATTTTTCTCAAGAGATCTTAGTGGAGGTCATATATATACTCCATGGATGAAAATTTGGACACAGGTGAACCTCAGAGATAAGAGGCTGAAAGGAGAGTGCCTCATATTGTGTCAGGGGACACTCTCATATTCCACTCTTTAATTTCTGGATGCTGCCTCTCATTGGTTAAATCATCTACTAGCCAGAGAGCAAGGAAGCCAAGGTGATGCAATCCACAGTGTCAGCCTTCGGGGACACAGAGCCTGTCTCTGGAGATGAGGACATATCTGGTCAGACAAACTGAGAACAACCAAAAAAAAGTCCACCACATTCCAACAGTCAGCACCCACTGTTGATGTGATCAAAAAAAGAAACATTTTGCCCAATATAGGATAACAAGCAGAGTCCTGTCAGCTACCTTGTCTTTGAAAGATGAGGTCAATTTGATTATAATACCAACCAGAACCAACGTTGTAACCTTATTAGTTACAAGAATGTTTCCTACACATTATCAGAGAATACATGAAGGAAAAGTCATCCTACCTCCCTTCTTGTAAAACCAATTCCTTGTACTAGGCCAGCAGCTCCAAATGTTGGCAGAAATTTGCCTGGTGGGGTGACCAAGGCATTAATTGTCTAAGGAAATTAATCCTTGAAAGTGATGCCATGAGGGGATTGGGTCAGTTTTCCATGGAACATTCCAGCTTCACATGAGTTTTGGGTAGTGCCCCAGTAAATCCCCTCAGGCCCAGAAGTAATCCTCTTCAATCATTAGGAATCAGCAGCCAAATTCCCCCAGTTATCTGGGCCATTCACCCATTCATTCCAGTGACCCCTTCTCAATTCTCAGTTATGTTACCTACCCAAAGGGCTGCAAATGGACAGGGGACAAGGAGTCAATGTCGGTTTCCAGAGCAATAGAAACATGGATATGTGCCATGACAAAGACATCTTCTTTTGAGTGCTTTAACCTCCAAATCCTCCAATTCCAATGTTGGGGGCAAAGAAAGGAGCAAATCTGTAAATGTGCTTTGGGTATAAGAATAGGAAGGATCGATCACTCTGTACCTCATCCTGGCCTTGAAGAATGACCTGGGTTATAGGTTGCATGTGGGACCAGAACTTGAGCTATAGCCTATAAGACAGTTCTCCAACCTTGTAGGCTTCTGTCTCCCATGTAATGTTATAACTGAGTTTTCAACAGGCCGTTCTATCACTGTTTGAGGCCAGATGCTTCTGGATCATGGTAAGACTGGTAGATTTTACAGGCCTGAGCTCATATACAAACTTTGGTCACCATCAAAAGAGTTATTAGGCAAAAGTGATGTTTTGAGGAAACCATAGTGTTGGATAAATTGTAAGCCCAGGAATTGTGGCTGTCACAGCATGACCAATAAGGAGGAATATAAATCTATATCCTTAGTATATGTCTACTCTTTTGGAGGAAATTTGAAAAGCCATCCATGATGAATGCATACTAGACTCATAATGAGGGTTTAATAAGAACTTAAGGCATTATTAAAATAGAGCCTGTGGTTTGCAGAATTCTAGAAAGGGGCTATTTTCCAGGGAAGTGAGTGGAAGTGAGCCCCTTGGACCATCTCCTGGACCTGAAGTGACTTATCTTAATCCCATGCAAAGTCAGTGGCTCTCTGGATGGATGAATGCTAGATATACTAATCTCAACCTCCTTGCACAAAAGACAAAGTGGGAGGAGTCATGGCATGTTCTGATCAGTTCCTATTCACCCCACTGATGAAAGAGGGTGTCTCTACTCCAAACAACATAAGATGGCTGAACATAAGATATGAGATTGGCAGCAGTTTATTTTCCTGGGCATTTCTGGCTGCCTCACTAGATTTCTTTCTCTTTTTCTCTATTGATGAGATATGCCAGGAATGCAGAAATGTATAGGTAACAGTTGAAGGACTGCCTGTTTACTCACCTCACAGCTAAGAAAATACAACTTTAAAGGACTCCATTTAGCACTCAAGTAAAAGCTATTCCGATGTTGGGATTTGTCACGCCCTGTCTGTGTGACTGCTATGTAAAACAAGCAGAGACCGCATCCAAATGATTTTGTCCCATAACCTGTCTCAATGTCCAAGTCACGTCCATCTGGTTTCTATCTTCTCTGCTCCCCATAATCAATCCCTACATGTAGTGTCAGCCCTATGGGTTTTAAAAATTATGATCAGATAAGAAAATGACTTTGGCGACCTTCAGATTCCACAGAGTCACTGTTCAGGAATTTGTGTGTTCTATCCAAGATGATAATCACAACTCAAATCTTTCTATGTCAGAGCTTCTCGCTTCCCTGGGCTCACGTTTGGCCCCCATGAAGACTGCAGGAGGAAAAGGCAGTGAAGTGTGGCAAGATCCTTCCCCTTGTACTCTGAAGGCATCTGCTCCCTCCCACTGTGTAACTATGCATCTCGCAAGGACATGAGGAGAGACAAGAGGTCATGTCAGGGTCAGAAACAGGCTCCCTTATCTGGATGGAGTCTTGCAGATGTTTGAATCCAATTTTTTTTCTACTTCGTTGGGTGCTTTCATAGCTATTTTGGAGATTGCATCATTGGGCCTCAAGCCCCTACATTTCCCTGGCATGTGGCCTCCAAGCAGATCTCTTGAGAGAACTTCCTTTAAGATATTCCAGACAAACTAAATCTCATTCTTTCTCATTCTCTCTCCCTCTCCCTCTTCCTCTTCTTTCCCTCTCCCCCTCTTCACCCCTTTCTCTCTTCCCCCTTCTCTTTCTCACAGCTTACTACCATTTTAAATTCCTTCTCTGTGATTCTAACTTTTCAGGAGATTATTATGATTCAACCCCTCCTAGTGGCCCCTTTGAAGCTCAATCCCTCCAGTAAATTTGAAGTGCAGGAGATTTTCCTCCTGTAAACTCAGCACACCATCCAACCTCTATGAAAAAACCTCTCTGGTTTCCAACCCACCCAGACTCTCCAATGTGAGTACACATTACTTGTAGGTGAGTGGTCAGAGTTCACATGATTGTTTGTAATTGCCCTCATTACCCATCCTCCATAGAAGCACAGGAAACTCCTGGTGAGATGATGAGAAAATGGTACCAATTGTTCTGAGGAATCAGTTTCATCTGGGTATGGGTAGAATTTCACTTGAACATCTTGCTGTACTAGTTTGGATACCTCTACTATCTATCTGTGTGTGTGTATAGCATACCAAAATGTGGTGTTTTGTGTGTGTGTTGGTATGTTTTCTGTTACTATTTGGTACATATTTCTCTGCTACCTATTTTTTCCAGCCAATATCATAATTATGAAATTACCTATGTAGGTGTGTATAGCTCTACATCCTGAATTTCGGTACTTCTCTTTCATGCCAATGTACTGTAGGAGGTTGGAAATACCTGATATGCTCCTTGTATGTGTTGCCTGTACCTCCTACATCACTGGAAAAATGCAGCTGTAGCTCAGCGCTTGGAGGGCAGTTTTTGGATTTTGGAGGCACCAAATACCACACCCAAGTGTGCTCTGTTATCCCATGATCCAATGAATTTATATGAGGTTACCACTTTTGACTGGGGACATGTTCTGTCCATGACAGACAGTCTAATTACCAACCTGTCCTACTTCTTGCTCACTGGTCCCATGGGCAAAGATACACAAACTTTCTGAACAGAAGGCTGATTTGGCTACTGCCAAACTGTAGAGATAAACACTAAGCCTCCGATATGGCAGCATTCCCTGGGCAGACATGCCAGCAACCTGGTGGCAGAATAATTTTGCTGGACCTCTTCTATTGTGGAGGTGTGTCTTAGTCCATTCTGGCTGCTATAACAAGATACCACAAACTGAATAGCTTATATACAACAAAAATGTATTTATCATAGTTCTAGATGTTGAAGAGTTCAAGATCAAGATGCCAGCAGATTCCAAGTCCGGTGAGGTCCCACTTCCTAGTTTATAGATGGTGCCTTGTTACTGCATCCTTGCATGATGAAGGGGACAAAAGATCTCTCTTCTGCCTGTTTTATGAGGACACTATTTCCATTTATTAGGGTTTTACCTCCATTATCTAATCACCTCCCAAAGGCCTTACCTCCTAATACCAACACCCTGGAGATTAGGAGTTCAACATTTACATTTTGGAGGGATAGAAACATTCAGATCATAGCAAGGGGGCAGAGATTTGTTTTCATTGTAATAAACACATATTTGGGGCATGAATTGCCTTCCCTGTTCATAATGCTTATGCCAGCATCACCATATGTGGACTCACAGAATACCGTGTAGTTCATCATGGTATTTCACACAGCATCATTTCTCATCATAGAATTACTGTCGATGGAAGTGCAGAAATTGACTCATGCCTAAAAATCAACTGGTCTTACCATATAATTCATCACCTAAAATTGGCAGGCCTAACTGAAAGGTGGATAGACTTACCAAAAACCTAGTTATGGCACCACATTGGTGACAGCACCCTAAAAGAATGAGGTTCCAGCTAACAGAATGCAGCATATCCTTTAAATCAGAGAAAATTATATGCTGGTGTTTCCCCTGTAGATAGAATCCATGTGTCCAGGAATTATAGGGTAGAAGTGAAACCTACTTCTCTCACTAGGACATCTAGCAACCAACTTATGGAATTTGGGGTTATTGATTTTTTCACTTGGAGCTCTGATGGTTTGGAAGAGTCAGATCCTAAGAAGGAATGCTTTCACCAAAGATCATATGAGTGGTTACACTGAATTGGAAGATAAGACTGCCACCTGGCCATTTTGGGTACCTCATCCTATTGGAACAACTGTCAAATATGGGATTATGCTACTGGCTGGATGATTTACCCTGATTACTAGGGGGAAATCATATGCTACTATATAAGGAAGAAGAAATGAGGAAGGGCTATCTGGAATCAGATATCTGGAATCAATTTGGGATTTTCTTGAGTTTCCCTTGGTGATTGCATATCCAATACTAAAAGATAATGGAAGCCGGGCTCGGTGGTTCAGCCTGTGATCCCGGGCCTTGGGAGGCTGAGGTGAGTGGATTACCAGAGCCCGCGGGTTCGAGACCCACCTGGGCAGGCGAAACCTCATCTCAACAATAAATCAAAAAAATTAGCCGGGCGTGGTAGCGCACGCCTGTAGTTCCGGCTACTCGGAAGGCTGAGGCGGAAGGATCGCTGGAGCCCAGCAGGTCGAGGCTGCGGTGGCCGGAAGCGGCCACTGCACTCCAGTCTGGGCGACGGAGTGAGAC
>CAUYQG010185177.1:0-12086 GCA_963574415.1 Tarsius wallacei
GCTCGGTGGCTCAGCCTGTAATCCTGCGCTTTGGGAGGCTGAGGTGAGTGGATTGCCTGAGCCCGCGGGTTCAAGACCCGCCTGGGCAACTTGGCGAGACCTCATCTCTACAATAAATCAAAAACTAGCCAGGCGTGGTAGTGCGCGCCTGTAGTTTCAGCTACTTGGAAGGCTGAGGCGGAAGGATCGCCAAAGCCCAGCAGGTTGAGGCTGCAGTGGCTGGGAGCGGCCATTGCATTCTAGTCTGGGTGACGGAGTGAGACTCCAACTCAAAAAAAAAAAAAAAAAAGAATGATCTTATGGATGACAGAGACAATCACCCTTGAAGAATCTGTTCCCATTTTTTGGCAGAGTGCTTTGAACTTCTTTGAGCAAAGATGCTGTTATCCTATGCAAAGCTCTACAAATGGATTTGGACAAAGATGTAATTTCCCCAGAGAATGAACACACTGCAAACCACAAAGGCTTTTTTTTTTTTCTATTCTTAGAGTAACCCTGGGGTTCTCCTTTGTGCTTGCTTGAGACAGGTTGATTGACTTATGTGCACTTTGGGACGCTGGAGTCTTCCTTCCCTCTGCAGACTGGAACGGAGCCTCCTCTGGTGTTGCAGGGAGGAGGCTGAATGAGACAGAGAAGGTGAGTGCAGCATGAGCCTGGGGCATGCATCAGAGGAGTGAGGGTAAGGTTGAGGGTAGGGGTAAATTCTTGCCTCTTCTTCTTAATGAGAGAAGCCTCTTTATCTGGTCCCAGGAATCTTCCAAGGAGTGTCTCCCTCCTTCTCCCCAGAGACAGAAGCCCAGAGCTGGCCACAGAGCCTCATCTCAAGGCTCTTCCCTGGCAGGTGCAGTCAACCGAGTGATAGTGTTGGCATTGTCCCAACTGTCCACCTTAGTTGAAAAATTGGGAAACAGCTTTGTTTGTAGCTCACATGCCCCTTAGTCTGGGCCTTCACAACCTAAGGAGCCTCCTGAGTAACAGTCCCAGCATGTGGGGGGAAGTCTGAGAGCCCCCTCTCCCTGGGTGGAGCATGAGCCCCGGCAGATAGACAGCTGTCCAGGATGCAGTAAGTGGCCAAGGCCCATAGCCCTGAAGCCGTACCCTGTGTCTAGGGTCTGCATTGTTCTATTCTGGGATAAAATATCCCATCAGCTCCTGTTTTACTCTTAGGCCAAGGTGTCAAGGGAGGACACGTCAGAACTGAGGGCTACAATTTTAACAGAGGCAACGGATGGCAGGCTGGCCTCCTGGAGGCTGCTGGCTGGGGGAGTCTGACTTAGAGGCCTGAGCAGACAAAGATTTCCTTATTGTTTGAGTGTGGGCATCTCTGCCTCACTGCAGTTTGTCTTTCTTGCCCGGCTCCTTCTCCAGGTGTCTTCTGTACCCCCAGAGGGAGTTGGGGATGGGGGTAGAGGAGGTAAAAAGGGATTGAAAGGTGAAAGCAGAGTGTGCTTATAACGTGGACTTAGGACCTGAGGAAACCTGATAGGAATCCAGCTCTACTTGCTTTGTGACTTTCAAAGAGTTTCTTAACCACTCCAGGCCTTGGTTTCCTTGTTTATACAATGGGGATAATAATGAACATCTTCTTATAAAAGACCAAAGAATAAACATATGAAGAGCTCTGCACAGTGCCTGACGTGTAGTAAGTGTTCAGTAAATGAAGGTTATTATTATTATTTTTCATATCAACAACAGCCCAGATATGCTTATTTTATTAAGGTAGACTTTGTGTGGGCCCTGCTTATCTCAGAACAGTGTCAGATTTCAGAAACCACCTGGAAAATTCATCTAACTGCAGGGCTATTTCACCCCACCATTGTTACTAAATACTGAACTTGACATACTGACTAATAGCGGGGAGGAGGGAGCGGTGCACGTCATTCTTTTGTTTTACTATATGTGAAGGACTTTGATGGCAAAAGTGATATGCCAAGTATTTTAAATGACATGTGGTTGTATGTGAAATTGCATGGGATCAGATCCCCAGGTCTGTGACAGAATCAGGGAGTTTGTCCAGCTCTGTGTCATGAGAGAGAACATTCTCCCTACTCTCTATTCCTCTATCCACAAAGTCCCTCCTGGGGCACACGTGGTGGGGGTTGGGGGACATTCTTGCCTCCTGCCTCTTCTCCTCTCCTCCCTGGGCACACACACTCTGGGCAGCCTGAGGAACCTGGGGCCTGCCTTCTCTGATGATAGCAGTGTTACTGCCCAGCAGCAGATCTGGCTGGCAGTGAAGTCACGCCCTGTCGCATCCTACCAAATCCATCCTAGCAAGCTCATCCTCACACTCCTGGATACTTCCAGTTTAATCAGCAATCCTGAATATTGGTTCTGAGCTTTATCCTTTTTATAGGGTGTCTATTTACATTAATTGTGTTTTATTTGACTCTCACCACAATTCAGTGACATGAGCAAGGCTGGTGTCATGATTCCCATTTTACTGATAATAAACTGAGGCTCCAAGAAGTTATTTCCTCCAAGATTCACAAAACTAATTAGCAAAAGAGCCCCTACAAGAACTTCAAGGCCCTGAACCGCAGACTGTTTTTCTTGCTGTGACATCACGCTGTCGCCTTCAATCTGAAGCACCCCCAAATCATGAAGGGGGAACACCTATCAAAGGACTCTCAGACACACAGAGGAACCTAAAAAAAGAAAGAATACAGAGAATAAATGCCAGCCGGACATACGGCTCCTAAGGAAACAATCAGTTCTGGGAGAAGGGAGCTGATCCAGGTTTAGACGGCAATAATGGTCATGATGATAATCAACATTCCAGCACCCCCCATGCACAGGCACTGGGCTCTGAACGCGACAGTCCTCCTCACGGCCCTATGAGGTAGGGCCCATTATCCCCCGTGTTTTGCTGGTGACAGTATGAAAGTACACAGAGCTTAAGACCCATGCTCGAAGCCCACCTAAGGAAGTGCCAGGGCCTGAATTCGAATCCTGTAGTCCAGCTCTGGAACTGCGCAGTCTATCATTTGGTTTTGGCGCTGGAGCGTGTTCTTAGAGTGGACTATTCCAAGATTCACTTGAAACACTGCATAGCTGTTTCTGGGCGAGCATCCCTCCAGGTTCCGGGTGTGAATATGAGTTTGTGGCTTCAGCTCAGAAGCCTCCTAAGAAGCAAGCCCTCTGCTTCTCTGTCCTTCCTCCCTCTGGTTCGTCCCCCTTTGTTAGAGGCCAGCTGCCATCTGGAGCTGCCCCAGGCATCCGCTTCTGAGCCTGGCCCTCCCTCCTCTTCCCACCCCGGCATGCACCATCTTCCACGCTCAGGCTTCATCTCTCCCCTTCCTCCTCCCCCTACCCCCAGTGCTTCTGCTCCTTGTCAACTCAGGTCACTGGGAACAGACACCAGTCCTCTGATGCAAGGCAGAGAAACCACCCAGCTTCCCCAGACCTTCAGTTTCCCAAAGGAATCCATTTGGTTAATGGCGCTCACACCCCTAAGCCCCTCTCCCTGCCAGGGAGAAGCTGGGCCTCCTTCTAGAAACATCGTGACAGGCCACCTCGGGCAACGTGGGCTCTAGACACACAGCTGTGGCTTGATGGGGGCAGGGCCTTGGACTTCATTAGGAAGTGTTTGCTTTGCTCCCCCACCCCCTGCCCCAAACCTATTCCAGACCCCTGAGGAAGCCCCCACACTTAGCCCCCTTTCTCTTGACCACTGAGATCTATAGGGTAGTTGTGGGGACATGGGTGGTGGCAGGGAAAGCTACTCCCCCTGGTAACTCGTGTTATTTATCCGCTTTCTGCTGAAGTGATGTAGTTACATCTAGTCCCCTCTCAGTCTTTCCTGCTGCCCACCAAGCCCACCTTTCCATGATAGGCTAGCCTGTTAGGTTTGAGACAGCATGTCAACCCTATGAGTTTCTGTTTCTAATAAGAGAAGCACAGACTCTAGCAAAGGGAGGCCCTTCCAGGGCATAAGGCACAAAGCTTTCCTCTACACCGCTGGAGCCAAGAGTCTTCAGTTTGAGCACTTGTAACTGCCAGCACTTTGCAACCAGACTCCTAGACAAATGGTGCATCTTATAACTCAGGAAAAACCTCCCCCTGTCTGTTGCCTCCCTTTTTGTGCTCCCACCTCCCCTCCTCCAGGCCTCCTGTGTTTTCACATCTCCTCCAGCCTGGAGAAGCCTGCCGGGATAGCAGTTGGATCCAGACTGATGTCTGTATTGGATGTAAATGCAGAAGGCTGGAGGGAGGGAGGGCAGGAACAGATGCTGCTTCCTCCTGCTGTCTTGGTCCTTTCCTCCCTGTGCTCCGCTTATCACGTCAGACAGGAATTTTAAAAATGCAACTGGGGATGTGCCATCCTAGGAATATCAGCAGCTAAACCAATATTGACAGCCGAATGGGTGCCACTTCAGAACTGACTCAGCCTCCCTCTCTGGGGCTGATCCTAGCTTTGTAGTTGACATCATAGGTCATGGGGCAATGGTGGAAGAAGCTGGCGGGGAGTGCTTTAGTGACAGAGACTATGGCAGAGGCAGGGGAGAGGGGAGCCCCGAGGGGCTTTGGCTGGTCTGAGATTTTACAGGAACCACCCTTCCTCTCTGGTCTAAAGTAGACACTACCTGTGCAAATCATTACACGTTGGCTCTAAGAGTAAACTGTCATTCCTTGGCCACAAAGCCAATGTATGGTTGTCTACACAGGCCTTGTCTACTCTATAGATCTGCAAAGTAGATCTGAAAGCCCAGCTTGTCCAAAGCCATGTAGCAAAGCTGCACCCCAGCTATAACCTGGGGGAAAGGAGAAAGGACCAGTGGTTTTTGAATGCCAAATGTGTGACAATCCTGAGTTAGATGCTGTGTGTATACATTAGCTCATTAATTGATTTAGTAACTGTCACAGCAACCTTGTATTAAGTGCATTTATCCCACTCAAAGACAAGAAAACAGGCTCTGAGAGAATTAACAAACAAAGCTGCAGGAAACCTCGTAGTGGGGAAATGGCTGGGTGGGATAGAAACTCAGGTGTGTGTGGCTGCAAGCCCATGCCCTGTCCCTGTGCCAGCAGGACTAAACACACTTCCTCTTGGCGCTAAACCTCTGAATCCATGTCTAGTGTGTTTCCCTGATCTGAATGGTTCCATAGCTAGTTTATTAAGCCCTGTTCTTCTTTGAGCCTACACTCCTGTGAAAGGCCAGGAAAAAAGTAGAAGATGCTTGCCCTGCACTCGAGAAGCTCTTAATCTGGTGGAGGAGCTGATGGTCATCTCTATTTTCCCCACACCAGGTGTCTTGCCCTTCTTTTTTCCCCTGTTTGAGCCCAGCCTATGGTTTTCAAATGACTTTAGAACCACAGTCTGTTTAAAACTGGGCTTGCAGTCTCCCCAGTAGTTGGCGGAATAAGCAGCTTAATATGATTGATGTCATGAGGAGATGTGTCCAGATGGTGGGTCCTCAGATGGACAGTGGTCTGGATTCCAAGTGGACACCCTGCCTGGAGAGCCTGGGAAGCCCTCGGGCAGTGCCTGGGGTGAAGAAACTGAGGTTTAAAATAAAGATGGCTGGTGGGGTTTGCACAGCTATCTTCCTTTAAGAAAGCTGTTCAAGCCGGGCTCGGTGGCTCAGCCTGTAATCCCGCGCTTTGGGAGGCTGAGGTGAGTGGATTGCCTGAGCCTGCAGGTTTGAGACCCGCCTGGGCAACTTGGCGAGACCTCATCTCTACAATAAATCAAAAAATTAGCCGGGCATGGTAGCGTGTGCCTGTAGTTCCAGCTACTTGAAAGGCTGAGGCGGAAGGATCGCTGGAGCCCAGCAGGTCGAGGCTGCAGTGGCCAGGAGCGTGCCACTGCACTCCAGTCTGGGCGACGGAGTAAGACTCCAACTCAAAAAAAAAAAAAGAAAGCTGTTCAGAGAGAGGTTTCCAGCTAACCAGAGCCACCTTCCCTTTGTAACTTACTGTGAGGTAAAGAGTCAATAGTCTGTGACTCATTCAAGGTGGTATACAAGAACTTAACACTAGGTCTTTTTTTATTGTGTCAATGTATTAAAATTATAAAGCTCCAAACTTGTCCTTAAACTTTTCATTGACAAATTTTAAAATTCTCCTTGTAAATCTCATAGATTTTAACTATCACTTGTTTGGTTCTATTAATAAAGTTAGCTAATTCCTTTTAATGTTTGAAGCTGTATTTGTAAATTTAATTACTCACTCTCCTTTTTGCGGTATCAGTTTTTTTCTAACATACAAAGCCTTCCAAGTTTTTATATAATTATTTTTCTTATTACTATTTTTTTTTTTTTTTTTGAGTTGGAGTCTCACTCCGTCGCCCAGACTGGAGTTCAGTGGCCACTCCTGGCCACTGCAGCCTCGACCTGCTGGGCTCCGGCCATCCTTCCGCCTCAGCCTTCCGAGTAGCTGGAATTATAAGCACACGCTACCACGCCCGGCTGATTTTTTGATTTATTGTAGAGATGAGGTCTCGCCAAGTTGCCCAGGTGGGTCTCAAACCCGCAGGCTCAAGCAATCCACTCACCTCAGCCTCCCAAAGCGTGGGATTACAGGCTGAGCCACTGAGCCCGGCTATTACTATTTTTAAATGATAGCTTTATTGAGATATAATTTCTATATTATATAATTTACCTATATAAATTAAACAGTTCAGTGATTTTTAGTGTATTTGGTGAGTGCCCACAGAGTTGGACAGCCATTGTCACAATGAATTTGAGAACTTTTTCTTTTTTTTTTTTTTTTGAGTTGAAGTCTCATGCCATTGCCCAGACTGGAGTGCAGTGGCCACTCCCGGCCACCGCAGCCTCAACCTGCTGGGCTTTGGCGATCCTTCCGCCTCAGCGTTCCAAGTAGCCGGAACTATAGGCGCACGCTACCACACCTGGCTAATTTTTGATTTATTGTAGAGACAGGTCTCGCCAGGTTGCCCAGGTGGGTCTCGAATCCGCGGACTCAGGCGACCCACTCGCCTCGGCCTCCCAGAGTGCTGGGATTATAGGAGAACATTTTCATCACCACTCTCTGTTCCCCTCCCTCCCCCAAAAAACCTATGCCACAAGCAGTCACTCTTCTGCCCTACTCCACCCCAGCCCTGGGTAGCCAGTAATCTACTGTCTACCTCTATTTATAGATTTGCCTGTTCTGAATATTTCATATCAATTGAATCATGCAATATGTGGTCTTTCGTGTCTGGCTTTTTAGCAAGAGGTTTCCAACGTTCATTCATGTTGCAGCATGTATCAGTACTTCCTTCTTACGACTGGGTAATACTCCACTGTATGGATATACCACATTTATCCATTTACCCAAAGGCATTACTGGATTGTATGTGTTTAGCTTTTGAGGAACCCTAGGTCTTCCACTGATTCCAAACCTCCCTTTCTGACCCTCTATCTGTGCCCTCTTTTTTACCCTCCCCTAATCTTGGGCCTCTGGCCTTGGGGATCTGTCACACAGGATTATGATCACTTTTCCTCCAGCCTTCCTCCGAACCACTCCCCTTTAATGAGAGAGGCCCTGGAGACAGCTGCTGCCTGACACCCAGATACCCAGGTGCCTTCTGCATCCACTTGCAGAGGGGGTTGGGAAGTTTCACAAGCCTTTCTCTCCAGCTCTGAAGAAGCTGTGTGTCTAATTGCTGTGAAAACTTTCTCCCTGAGGGGAGAAGACAGGGAGCCAAGGCAAGTGAGAAGCTAGGTTCTGAGTTGTAGAGAGGTTTGGGTCCTCTTCTTGATGGTGATGGCAGAACTCCACCCATACTCTCCTACCCCCACCCCGGAGGTGGGAGTTTGTCTCTTGCTCTTCTTTGGCAGGCTGGTGGAGACTGACTGTACACCCTAGCGGGCTCTTTAACATATTAACTTCTGTTTCCTTTACAACCTGTTTTACCTGCCAGTCCTTACATGGAAGGAGACTAATCAGAGCTCAGTCTCTAGCAGAGCTGGTGAGTGGGGCCTGAATAATGGCCATTCACAGATAATCCCCAAACCTTATATAAGCCAATCCCTCACAGTGTGTGAGGTCAGCTAACCAGGATGGTATACTGAATACATCTGAGTCCTTTTCAGACCTGCCCCTCGAAAGAGAAAATGCACAGCTCCAAAGAACCTTATTGAAAGCAGGCTGGAGTGTAGCCTCAGCCGTGTCCTTCCCAGTGTACCCATGACTGCCAACCTGTGTGATGGGGCTGTCAGCAAGGCTGGACTGTTGACCAAGACCACCTGTACACTTTGGACTCCTTGCTGAGCCAAGCTGGGATGTGCCAGACTCTAGTTGGCTTTGGGTCAAAGAGACAGCATGGGGCGGCAACCCCACTTCCTCCATGTATAAGGATATAGGGACAAGGATATGCATTGCAGCGTGGTTGTAATGGGGGGGAAAATAAAGAAAAACAAGCTAAAGGTTGCCAAGCGGATGGGTAAAAGATCTGTGGTAGACCCACGCTCTGTGGTCATGACAACAAACACAGAATCTCTGTGCCCAAGCTACGTGGCTTAATAACCCAACCAATTATGGTGTGGCTGTGAGATGTGAGCACTTCCTACTCTAGGTGGTGGGTGCAGCCTTCTTGTGGGGACCTGGTCCTGCTGGTGGCTTATGAATAACAGAGTACCCTGTAAAGAGTTTTTTCCCCTAAAGAACTTGGTTTGACTACCAGATATTCGTTAGATCTTCAAGTTGACCACCTGGAGGGAAAGGTCTCTGCCCCTTTTCTTCTTTCTCAGCCCCTCCCTCTCTGCAAACTTAATACATAGCCAAGTGGCTCAGGTTTCAACCTATAGATTAGTTCTGGATGTTGGGCAGGAACAGCTGTTTTTCAGCCAAATCCCTAATCCTAAACCCAGGTGTTCATCTCCACCCCACCACCCCTCAAGAGGGATTCAGGACCACCTGATGCCATTCTCCCTCATCCCCATGACCTCTGTGAACTTAGCCGAGGCAGGGAGAGGAGGGCCCTGGCCTGCTGAGTGCTCTCAATGGTTAAACACGCAGCCCCTCACTCCGCCTAGATCTCTCCCCCTGACAATGAAAGGGAGCCAAGCGGGAAACACAGCCACTGAGCAGATGGAGACCACCTCCCTCCAACCCTGAAAAGGGAGGAGGGGGAAGGGGGAAGTTGAATCCCATATACAAGGCTTCCTTGGCCATTTGAAGATCCTAGAAGACGACTGGTCGACCCTACACTGGCAAGGAAGCTGGGTCTCTCCCTCAGGTGTGGGGAGAGGCAGAGGTCTTGAAGCAGGCTGGTGAGTGCTGTCCTCGGCTGCCAAGTACTCGTGCCCTAGAGAGTGGTGTAGTTAATGCCCCTTCCAAAAGGGGAGGCGGGAGGATTGTGTGGGCAGACTGACTTTCTTAGAAGATGCTGAGACACGGGGTCATTTCGTTTGGCATATAGAGGGGAGATATGGTGAAATGTAATTCTGTGGCAGGTGCTCTCTGAGGAGTGAAAGCTAGAGAGTCCCTCCCTGCTGCCTCCCTGCTGCCTCTCCTTCTAATCTTGTCTTTTTTCAAAGATCCCTCTGTCTTTCTCCTCCTCGCCTGGTGTTCTGTCTCCTTGGGACAGGCTGGTGATCCTCAATAGGTGACGTTTTGAGTTTCCTAGGAGACTCGGATGCCTGTGAGCTGGAAGGAGTGGAGCATGCCTGGGTCGCCATCTGTTGCATCGTTCCTGCTGAGTGCTGAAAGCAGAGGGATGGGGGGGAGGTGACAACGGGGATCGGAGGGCAGGCGGGGGAGCGGGGACCTTCCGTGTGCCCAGGTCAATCCCTCTGCTGAAGACAGATTTCAGAACCCAGTGCAGCTAAGCCGGAGCCTCAGGATGACAAGGGTGGGGAGACCGGGGCTGGGGGTGATAGCAGTTCTGAGGCCGGTGCCTAGGGCATTTGAATCCCTAGATTCTGAGAGTCTGTGAGAAAATAGGGTGGTATTGAGGGTGGCCCTGACTGAGGTCAAACAGAAAGCTCTGAAAGTCAGTGGGGGAGGGATTTCAGAGAAAAAGATAATTTTATTGACTGAGCAGGGGTAGGATGCAGACTAGATGTTATTGTTAAGCTATTGCCGTTTGTATTACTCAGGCTTACGCCATAGCAACAGACCTATCATATGTTATGTCAACCAAGGATGTATTATATGGATTCATTGATGGGGGCTAGATGTCACCCAGTCGTAGGCGGTATCTGACAAGGTGGCTGTTCACTCATCCCATGAGTATTCATTTTACTGTCTCACTACAGAGGGAGACAAGACATGGACTCTGAACTCAAGGAGTTTGGAGTCTGATGCAGGAGACATATGTGGGAACAACTAATCCCATGAGGCGGGAAGAAATGACTGCTAGAACAGAGCACAGGGGGCATGCTGGAAAGCCTAAGGGAATGGCCGCCTATTTCCGGTGGGGAAGCAGGGACACCGTTGTGGAGGAGTGGCCCACTAGGGCCTTGGCAAAGAAGGGAATTTGGAATTTGCTGTGTAGAGAAAGAAGGGAATAGCATTTCCAGCCACAGCACCGTGGGAGCAAAGATGGCAGGAGGTGCAGAAGGCATGCGGCCTGGGTGGGGAGAAGCCCGAGGCCAGGGGATGGCACTGGGGACCCACAGGTGCAGATGCTGTGGGGGAAGAGGCCACACAAGGGTCAGGAGCTGGGTCACACAGGGCTGCGAGGACTGTGCTGAAAATGTGCGAGGACTGTGCTGAAAATGTCTCTCAGATTCCCAGACTGCTTTTTCTGCCAAGACAAGTGTGATAGGCTAGTCACAGGCAGGACACACACTATCTCTTTCTCTATTTTTAAGGAAGGAAAAAAAAAACCCAGAATATGTATGAGAATGTAGCTATGATAGTGATAACCTGAGCTGCTAAGCCATTTGCAAACTTTGCTGACTTGTGTTAAAAACAAAATACTTGACAGACACCTTACCTCCGAGTCCTCAGTTCCAGCTAGGAGGGCCTGCCTGCCTGTCCACATGGAGCCCCCCAGCCCAGTGTGGGAGGAGTCTAAGCTCTTTTTGGATCTCTATTGTACCCACTCCTTATTTTGCCATGCCTCTCTTTCCTCCTGTTTCAGCTCCTCTCTCTGATTCCTGAACAGGTTGCTTCTAGGCAGCTATAGTAATAAGCCCTGCTGTTTTGTTTTGTTTTTTTAATCCAACGCAGAATGGCTGAGTTTTGCATTGGCTCTGTGGGCTTTTATGATCTATTTGTTCCCCCGCAATTTCCTGTGGCAGTGGTGTATGAATGTATTCCTTAGTTGGTTCTTGGTAGTACTGTTCTAGTCATTTGATTAGTTTATTCAAAGAACTAATTGTTAGCATGTGGCCTTGGTAGTGCTGATCTGTTGGTATATATCCCTAGGCATCAGTTCAGGAGCCTGACCTCAGTATGCTAGTGCAACTGTCTTATTCATGGCTCTTAGGCATTTCAAACTGAATACATTCTGTTCCATGCTCATAATCTCCCCGCACCCAGTGACTACCAGACTTACTCTCCCTTCTGTATTTTTTTTTTCTTTTTGTTTTGTTTTGGAGACAGGATTTTGCTCTGTTGCCCGGGCTGGAGTACAGTTGCAATGGCATGATCCCGGCTCACTGCAGACTCACCTTCTGGGCTCAAGTGATCCTATCACCTCAGTTTCCCGGTTGCTGAGACTACAGGTATATGCCACCACAAGTGGCTAAACTTTTTTTAAAAATCTTTTTGTAGAGATGGGGTCATGCTGTGTTAACCAAGCTGTTCTTTTTTTTTTTTGAGTTGGAGTCTCACTTCGTCGCCCAGACTGGAGTGCAGTGGCTGCTCCCGGCCACCACAGCCTTGACCTGCTGGGCTCTGGCAATCCTTCCGCCTCAGCCTTCCAAGTAGCTGGAACTACAGGCGTGCACTACCACGCCCAGCTAATTTTCTTTTTTATTTATTGTAGAGATAAGGTCTCGCCAAGTTGCCCAGGCGGGTCTCGAACCCATGGGCTCAGGCAGTCCACTCACCTCAGCCTCCCAAGGCGCGAGATTACAGGCTGAGCCACCGAGCCCAGCTACCAAGCTGTTCTTAAACTCCTGGTCTCCAGTCATCCTTCCACCGTGGCCTCCCAAAGTCCTGGGATTACAAGCCTGAGCCACCACACC
>CAUYQG010185180.1:0-12268 GCA_963574415.1 Tarsius wallacei
TTTTGCTATTGTGAATAGTGCTGCAATAAACATGTGTGTGCAGGTATCTTTTTTTGTAGAATGATTTGAATTCTTCCTGATATATTCCCAGAAGGGGAGTTGCTGGGTCATATGGAAGGTTGATTTTTAGATCTTTTAGAATTGTCACATTGTCTTCCACAGAGGTTTTACTAATTTACACTCCCACCAACAGTGTAGAATGCTCCCTTTTCCCCACATGCTCTCCAGCATCTGTTGTTTTTGTTATTGATGGCCATCCTGACTAGAGTTAGATAGTATCTCAGTGTAGTTTTGATTTGCATTTCTTTGATGATTAGTGAGGCTGAGCATTTTTTCATGAATATATTGACTGCTCGTATGCCTTCTTTTGAGAAGTGTCTATTCATATCTTTTACCCACTTTTTAATAGGGCTGTTTGTTTTTTCCTTTCGGCATGTTTGAATTCCTTGTAGATCCTGGATGTTAGACCTTTGTTGCATATACAGTTGGCAAATATTTACTCCCATTCTGTGAGCTGTCTCCCTGCTCATTTGATGGTTTCTTTTGCATTGCAGAAGCTTTCCAGTTTTATGAGGTATCACTTGTCTATCTTATTATCTCTTATGGCATGATCTTTTGGGGTTTTGATCTTTAAGAGGTGTTTAGGTCATGAAGGCTTCACCTTCATAAAAGGATTCATATCATTATCCGGGAAGTAGATTTTCCCTTTCTTGGTCTCTCTCTCACCCTATTCCTTGGCTCTTCTGCCATGTATGCCTTCAACCATATTATGACACAGCAAAAAGGCCCTCACCAGATGCTGGCACCTTGATATTGTATTTCCCATCCTTCAAAATTGTGAGTCAATACGTTTCTGCTTAGTATTATTTTTTTTAATGTTGTGCTGTCAAATCCATCATCACTGTGTTTGCCAGAGACATTGCTTCCCCGGGACTGCTCTAAATCAATTACTAAATATTTTAGGTAACAAGGCAGACATGGGAGCTCCTCCAACGGCCCTGTAGAACCTTCTAGAGACTGCAGTATAGCTGTCTAGGATGTTTCCTCACAGCCTCCCCTCTTTCTCTCTTCATGCTGGGTCAAGCCTTGATGGCACTCCCAGTCTTCCTTCCCGAGCTTCCTCTTCCTTCCCTGGATCCCCCTTTTCTCTCACACAGTCATTTCCCCTAATAAAACCTGTGCATGCTTAATCCCATCTCGACACATGCTTCTCAAAAGACACTGACTAATATATAGGCTCACATGGCATGCCAGCGGATCCTTGGTGAATCCCTTTATGATTCTGAAACTTTTTAATCTTTGCTACACAATTAATGATGGTTTTCTTCTTTCCTTTAGGGGCCTGCAAAAACCGGCAAATGATCACTGTTGTACTTAGGTGATCCTGAGATATTGAGTCCTTTCTCCAGAAAATAATTTACATACTCTGTTATACAAAAAGCAAGTGATGCTTCATTGATGCTTAATGAAAAGGTACAGAGTTTTTGTTTAATGCTACAGAGCACTCCATAGAAGAGAAAGGGCTCTTTAGGTGAAATTCTACACAGGTATAAATTGGAAACATGAGACCAAATTCAACCCTAACCCCAAGGAAGTCAAAAACGAAGTCAGGACATTTCCCATTTGAAGCAAACACTCACTAGCGGACAAACCATCTACATTCACCAACCCAAAACTGTAGGAAGTCTACCCATATCCAACCACACCTGAAAAGAAAACCTCTCGAGCAGGCAGTTGAAATTAATGTAGTTAGTTACGTCTGAACGTCGGAAAATATTGTTTGCAGCAGGGCTCAAAGAGGCAGCATAAAAACATCCCCATGGTAGCCAAAGTTCTACCACAGTGTTTTTTAAAGGTTACACTTAAAAATAATCGGGCCTAGCCCAGAAGAAGTATGCCATCCCTCATTTTTGGCCAGTACCTAGTATGCTAGTCTGAGGTCACTAAATCACACATTTGCAGATGTTCCAGGGAACGGCAGGCTGATGGGAAAAGGATGGGATGGGTTTCCAGCCCAGCTCACGATGAAGTGCTTTTCTAAAGCTCAAGGATGACACCAATATCAAGATGGTTTAAAAGTTGCATCTCCCTGGGAGTCCTATCTGTCCCAGGGACACAGCAGCCCCATGCCACCAGACCAAGGAAATATGGCCAGTGCCCAACCTTCTTAATCAGGCTGTTAACATTCAAAATAAATTGCAGATTTCTCCTTGCAATCTCTACGCTGAGGTTTGGAGTAAAATTATTTGTTTCCAACACAATCATATGCTTCAGATCATTCATAGTAATTCTGCCTGGAGTCCACGGCATTTGTACCAATGGCCAAAACATGGTCCCATTAATATTTATTTTTTCTGGCTTAGGCAGTGATCACACAGTATTTGGGACTGTTTATAGGCAGGTTTTTACCGATGTTCTGTTTTAATAACCAGAGGAAAATGGTATTTATTACTATTTCAATAGCAATGACAGGGGAGGTTAGAGTCTAATAACTTCTCTGAGGATGTTAAATTGATGTTAATAATAAAAAAGGGAGCCTGGACCATTAAAGCCTCACAGACATTAACTTTTATGATGAATATTAACACTGGTAACTTTACATTGATTTTTTTTAAGCATTCACACACACACACACACACACTTACACACACACACACTACAATATTTCAAGTATGGTGGAGAGGACAAATTTACCTCAATTCAATCCTGTTAACCTCTTGAACTCTAAGTCCAGCCCAAGCTTCATTTATCCATGAGTTTCCTAATTTCCTTCACAGCCATCCTCAGTTCCTTCCATCCCTCTCCTAAAACAAACCAAAACATGTTTCTTTGTCACAAAAAACAAATAAATAACAAAGCAAGCATGCCAGCATGCCTCTGATGGTGCAGCAGCCAGGAGGTACCAGTTCTGAGTTTCTGCTGCTCTCTATGCCTCAATCACACAAAACCCAGATAGTCAATACCCTTCTTATTCTGGTTGAGTCCATTTATATGAGTTCTAACCCAGTCAAGAGACCATCCATGAGCCACTTTACTTCTGGAAATTCCAGAAAGACTCAAAGAAAATAGGTTATCCTAATATATTGATCACATACAAATTACGGCATTTCCCAGTCTTCTTTCCCAGCACACAATGGTAGATCATAGAACAATGGTAGATCATAGAACAGTGGTAGACATTGGGGTCAGCTGGACCCAGGTTCCAATTTTGCCTCTGCCATGTATAGGGTAACTCTGGGCAAGTTGTTTAAGCTCTCTAAGTCTCAGTTTTAGCATCTCTTAAGCGAAGATAATACTACTACCTACCTGGCAAGGTCAATGTGAAGAATAAATGAGAAAATGAATATAAAGCGTTTAGCAGAATGACCAGCACAGGAGTGCTGCTATCATGATAGTATCACTGCTTTATTTTAAATCTTCTCTTCTTGGGGGCAATGACAAAGTCACTGAAAGTACGAGAACTCACTGAGCCTCACAACACAACACTGGAGAAAGTCAGAAAAATGAGGTTAGTCATCTCACGCACACCAGCAAAGGCAAAATGGCAATGCCCTCACCTACATTGAACACACACATGACCATTTTCCCATGAAAAACAAGAACTGCTATGAAAGCAAATAACATTTTGAGAAAAATTGCAATCTGCAATAGTAGTATGGTAGTGTGCAACAAGCTATGCCCTCATCAACAATAAGATATCTACTGACAACTTATTGTTTAAATGTTGTAATCTAAGAAAAGCCATGGCAAACCAACATTTTAGAAAGATCAATTGCTGCTTACTCTAATTTTGTCCTTACATTCTCTAGATCAGAAAGTAGTAAGTGGGTTTTATTGCAATCACTCGGTTTTATGCTGAGAAGGACTCTAAGGCTCAGCTGGACTGACATCACTTAGTTATGCCATCCAGTTGACTGCAAGGATAGGAGGTATCATGCTACAAGTGTGCCACTCCCCCCACTAGATAATTCAGAAATTTTAAAAACACACAAACACAATATTTAGAAATGTCATATCTTAATCAGCAAGGAGTTAGGTTATCACATTCAAACAGTATTAATAGCACAACTGTCAGAGTTGTAAAGAAGGTCTGGGAAGTTCCGTCCCTACAAGATCCTGAGGGTGTGTGACCAGCCTTGGGAATTCTAATTACCCTTCAGTGAGCCAACTGGCTGCTGATCTCACCACCTGCACGTGCAAAGGTCAAATGCTCTGTTGGAAGCAGCCCTTTCTCTACCCTAGGAGCCACCTACACTGGGCCACCCCAGCAGGCCAGGAATTTATTACCAGGGCCCCTCCTCACTCACATCTTTTTCTTGACAATTATCTGACCCTTGCTCATGATTCCAGATTCTCCAAATTTGAGGTAGCACACCACACCCTCAACCTAGTTGTATCAGACTCTTGCCTGATCCTTCTAGCCCAGTACATTATTTGATTCTCGATCTCTGGTTTGCCTGAAATCTACTTATAACAACAAAGCCTACCTCATAGGATTAAGTAATACATAAATGTAAAGAACTTAACACAGAGTTGTCAGACTTACTTCCAGACTAGCTCTTCAGACATCAAGTCCACACTTGACCTTCTTGTCCAACCCAGCCCCAGTGTCCCCAGTATACTCAGGAATCATCTATAGTAAGGGTGGTGGAACTTGGTGTGAAGAGTTGGGAGATGCAGGATATTGTCCCAACTTCTGGCTGAATGACTTGGCTCCTGATCAGATATTTAGGGTCTAAGAAGTCACCTAGCAGAGTGGGGTGCTGGATAATTCTGTCCCAGTCATTCAATAAAGTACCAATTGATCAGCTACTGTGTGCAAAGTAAATGTGTGAGGAAGAGCAGGGTAGGTTTCAGAGTTGACACTCAGGAAATAAATGATATGAGCAGGACTCTGGAGCATACTTTAAGAAAGGCAATAGAAGGAAAGCCCAGCACTTGCAAGGAAATGATAGCTGCTATGCTTCAAACACATTCCCAAACATGAGCATTTGAGGCTAATACGACTGCATTAGAAAAATCACTCGATGTGAAATGACATTCCTATGAAGGCATTGAACATAGACATATTCTGCAGAATAATTGGTTTCCTTGCACAGTGCTGTGAATAACAGGTTTTTTACTGGCTTTTACGCTGCAATGACAAGAATTGTGGACACCCAAGTTATCATTTTGAACTACATGTCATATTCAGCCAACTCCAAAATTAGGTCTTTGGTCATGAATATAAACGGTACCAATTGAATAAATAGAAAGAAATGATATTTAGGTTTTTCATTTTCTATATTACAACAAATCCCATCAAATTTACCTCTTTGTCATCAATGTTTCAGAATAATAAAAGAATGATAATAATAGAAGAAAGTAATAAAAATTAGTTCCCTTTTATGTACAAAATGAGTTCCCGGAATTCAAAGTGTCGTGAAGCATCTTGTTCATTTCTCCTTTCTTTCTGAGCACCATCTTCTTATCTATGGCTTTTACAAGTTAGCATGTGAAATATTCTCTTCAAATAAATGCACAGATTTATTTGAGTGTATCTTATGTCATACTAGTCGTAAAGGAAAACAAAAATAAGCAGTATGTGGGTGCATTGTCCCACTACGTTGCAGCATTCACAAAATATTCTGGCATTAGATTTACAAACATTTCCTACAAAACAACAAAATCTCCCATTTTGGTTAGTATCAAATTATAAGAGGTTCCCATTTCTTAACATATGCGACCGTGTACTTCATGGAGTGGAAACCTTTCTCTGTGCTCAGAATTCTCCAGCACACCAAGGCAGGTTGGAGCAAACTTCTCAGAGTTGATCCCGCTGGAACTTAGTGGAAAGAAGACATTTTGGCCTCCCATGGCAAGGGCGTGGGGGACACAGCACCAAAGCCTGTGTGCCCTGAGAAAGGCTGTAGAAAATGCCAGAATTCTCTCAGGTGGAGATCAGCAGCCACTGCCCCCCTCTGTTAATGCTTCCTTCTGTTTTCAGCAGTTTATTGATGTGAGGATCTGAAGTCACCAGCAACAGGTAAACTAGAAACTTGCATTTTTTACTTCTGTCTTCCATGTGAACCATATCTTTTGACTATATTTGAACAAGGACAGATGTTTCTAGCAGAACTTTAGGTTACAGACTAGTTTTCGTCTTATCTTGTTTTAGACTCTCAAATGAATAAATGCAGCTACCGAGGAGGCAAGAGGTAAATAGGAGAAAAGAGCCCAAGAGAAAAAGGAATATTTGAAAAGAAAACAAGGAGAAAAAAAATGGAGGAAATAAGAGAGGCCTGTAAGAGGGGAGGCCCTTGAGGGGTTGCGTGTGGCCCCAGGCCCAGCTCAGCTTCCATGGGGGAGGTGTGGGAGGGGTTTCTGTTCAATTGGTCACCAACCATATGACAGGGCCCAGCATTCCTCTCTGAGAGTATGCTTATTACATATATCCGTGTATTTTCCTAGCTAGAGCTTATTAAGCATTCAGAATAGGTCCAAGTAGTCTCCTGTTTTTATAAGCATCACCCTTTTTAATCCTCTCCACAGCCCTGTGAGAGGTGCTGTTAAAATCACCCAATTACAGAAGAGGAAACCCTAACTGCTTCAGTTTCTTGCCTGAGGTTCCAAAGCTGCTGAGCAGTACTGATAGCCCAATTTTAGCATAGGCCGCATGTGTCCTTATATTTTAATTGTGTAATGAATTTTAATAGTTACCCAAGGACCTCCTTTCTTTTCTCAAAAGCAATAATCGGGCTGCAGTCTTTTGTGGATATTGACCTCCACTCTTAATGGCGTCTAAAATCACGTTCCCACCTTTGCCCTTGGCTGCGGTCAGCCTTCTCTTTGCCGGCTCACAGGTTATGGAGTGAATTTAAATTATGTTTTGAAAATGCATGGGGAGTCCAGGTCTGCTATACCAAGCTGGCATTTTCACCACCCTCCTGCACTGGCCCGTAGCTTTATTTAATTATTTATTTATTTATTTTAAATTCAAGGGATACATGTGAACCTTTGTTACACGGGTATACTGTGTGACGGTGAGGTTTGGATTTCCAGAACCCATCGCTCAAATAGTGAACACAGTACCCAATAAGAAGTGTTTCAACTCTTTTCTCCCTCCCTCTTTTCTAAGACCCTTTGGAGTCCTCCATGTCCGTTGTTCTCATCTTTATGTCCATGTGTACGCAGTGTTTCACTCCCATTATAAGTAAGAACATGTGGTATTTGGTTTTATGTTTCTTCATTAATTCACTTAGAATCATGACCTCTAGTTGCATACATGTTGCTACAAAAGACATGGTTTTATTCTTTTTTATGGCTGTGTGGTATTCCATGGGTATATACGTGTATACTATGTACATGCATGTACACCATATGTATACATGTATGTACCACATTTTCTTTACTCATTCAACCATTGATGGGCACCTAGGTTGGTTTCATGTCTTTGCTATTTGAATTAGTGTTGTGATAAACATGCAAAAGTGGAGATTTAGAACCCTCCTTCTGAGGGCTTTGACACACAACAGCAGGTAGTGGTCCTTGTTCCAGGGCCTGTAAACAGTAGTGCCAGACAGCCTAGAGCACACACCAATGACGAGTTCCCTGAAGTGTCACAACAAGCTACATCCTGCTGAAGTCAGGGCAGGAGGAAAATGAAGCCAGAAAGTACTCGCACAGCCACTAGCGTGCCAAAGTGCTAACAAGGCATCTGTGTAGAACTGCCACCCTGCAGGAATGGTGAAGGGGGTGGCCTTTTAGAGGCTGAGGAAATTTGGGTGTGAGCATTCCAACAGTAGTCCCAAGATTCTAAGAGGGATCCTCCTAGCAGGAGAAAGTATAACTCACCCTACCTGGAGAAGGCAGTCTCCAAATTGGCCCAGATTTTATTTTATTTCATTTTATGTTAGAGTTGAAGGGTACAAGTAAGGATTTACTAAGTAAGTTGCATGCAGGTGAAGTTTGGGCTTCCAGCTGGCCCTCTCCCCCTGATAGTGGGCCAGATACCCAGTGTGTTGCCACATGACCCCTCCCTCCCTCATACCTATCTCCCCTAGCAGTGTCCAGTGTCTGCCCATCCCACCCTTGGGCTCATGTGACCAGTGATCAGGGCCCATTATGAATCAGAACAGGTGGCATTTAGTTCTTTGTTTCTGTGATGGTTCACTTAATATGATGATCTCCAGCTGCATCTATATTACTCAAAAACCATAAGGAGTCTAGTTCCAGGCCAAACTCCGTTGTGTGATCTTTCTTTGTCCTACCATAGGCAATGCCAAGATTTTTCCTGGCGGGTCTTTCAGGGGAAGCTGCCCCCACCCCCTACACCCGACATGTGCACAGAGAGGGCACTGCAGTCCCTGGAGGGAGCCATAGCAGGGACTGGGGCCCTGCCAGGCCAGCCCTGCCCGTGCACATATCTGCTCTCCAGCCCAGGAGCCTCCACTAAGACCTCTTTGGCTAAGAAGCTTTGATCCACTCTGAGCCCTTTTCCACTCCTAGCCTTTGTTTTCCTTCTGGCCCCCGCCTCTGTAGCCATAAAGAGTCCCCATAGTTTGGGACTCCTCAGCAGTTCACAATTGGTCCTATCACACTGAACTTCACCTGCTGCCATTCTATGGGGAAAATGAAACACTGGGAGTAGGCACCTCTTTTTCTACCTCTTACTCACACTGTCACAGTCAGCGAATAAAGGCTTGATTGTAACTGTCAGTTTAACTCAGTGTCCGAACGCCTGGCAGCTCAGCAAAAGCTTTAGGTGTGAGTGTGGGGGTTTTTTTGGTTGCTATTTATTTATTTACTTATTTATTTATTTAAAAGATGTGGGGTACAGTTCAGGGTTAGGTATACAAATGTTCATTATGCAGGTACCCTTGTTGATGAAGTGTGTCCCTTCTTCCCCTGGCAGTTTCCCACTACTGCCAACCCCTTTCTTATAGTATTATGCATGATAATTGTTCAAGGTCCGCCTATAAGGGAGAACATGTGGTACTCAGTTCTTTGTTTCTGTGCTAGATTACTGAGTATGATAGACTCTAAATCCATCCAAGTTGCTGCAAAGTCCATATGTTTGTCCTTCTTTATGGCTGCATAACATTCCATTGTGTATATGTACCACTTTTTTTATGTATGAGTTTTATGGTGTTTCAGTACTTGACCTGACCCTGGCACTGACACTTGACTATAGGGGAACAATAACTCCAGCATCATATGGGATCCCTTCCTTTGTAATAACAATTTTGCATTTTCACTTAGAGTTGGCATTGGTAGGCACTTGAGTGTAGTGAGGCAATGACCCCTCACTTGACTATCTCAAACTCCCAGGAGCTCAATTTCAAGAAAAGCCAGATTTACTGGCACTTCCTGACTATATTCTTCTCACCGGCCCCAGTGAAGCCTCCAAATTACAAATGACAGCAGCAATAAACAAATGGATATTTTCATGTTTCCCTCTAGATCACATGAGATTGTCTCTGTCCCCAACTTATCCCCCTAGTAACCCTGTTTTCATCTGGGATTTTAATGAGAGCCTAAGGTCTCTAAACTTCTAGCTTTCATTCACTCATTAACATCTAGCATCTTTCCTCAATTTCTAAAATCTTTTAACTTCACAATAATCTTGAACTTACAAAAATATTACAAAAATAATACAGAGTACTCTCATGCAGGCTTTACTCAGTTGATGAAAATTACTTTCATCAATTTTTAGTATTTGGCACATGTATTTGATCATATTATCTCTTGCAAAATCTCATAGTGACTTTGTATATACACACGCATGTGTGCATACACACACATACAATTTGTTTCTCTGAACCTTTTGAAAGTAGATTTCATATATCATGCCTCTTTACCTTTTAACACTTTGAAGTGTACTTCCTAAGAACAAGGATCTTTTCTTTGAAAAACCAGAGTGAGGTTATCAATTCAGAAAATTTAATATTGATAAGATACTTTTATCTTAATACAGACCATAATCTAATTTTTCAATTGTCAAAAAAAAAAAAAGAAAGAAAAAAGAAAGAAATGCCCTTTGTAGAATTTTCCCAGCATCCAGTTTAGGATCATGAATAGCATTTATTTGCAGTGTCCCTAGCCTTTTTAATCTGAACTATTTCCTAGGCCTTCCTTGATTATGACATTAACATTTTTGAAGACAATATGCCATTTGTTTTCTAAAGAATTAATCAAAGTAGTCTCTGATGTTTCCTTGTGCTTAGACTAGATTAGGTGCTTAAATTCAGGTAACACATCCCTGGATGGAATTCTACATGGTGGTAGTTTATCCTTCTCAGGGCATCACACTAGAGGCCATGATGTCCACTGTGGTCCTCTGAGAATTTCATTTTGGTTACTTGGGCAAGGAATCGTGTGGCATCTCCACTATACAGTTACTATTTGTACTTTTTCAATTAATAACTGATGAATAGGGAGACATTCTCTGACCATGCAAATGTTCTTCCGTAAATTAGCATCCATTGATGATTTTTGTTCAAAACAGTTTTACTATAATGATCAAGGTGCAGAATAGTTTCAAGGTGTTCTGAACAATATCCTTTAATCAACAATTTAAAGTTGAATACTTGAATTTTTTTAAAACCTTGAAGAAACACATTGAACCAACCTAGGCTTCTTTACTTCTCTACTTCCAAGGAAGAACTTTCTAGACCTTTGGATCCCAGGCCTCACCTAGTCATAGGGAGGAAGACTCCCAAGAGGTATTAGTTTGCCCAGATGGAAAAGCTTTCCCAGGGGACAGTAGGTGATTCTGTCCAAGGTCCATAATGAGGTTGTAAGTGCACGGATCTTGCTTAACAAAAGTGACTCTGAATTCCGAGGTCTAAAGGCAAGGTCATGTGTTCTTAACTTTGAGATCCAATGACGTCAGATATTTTATTTTTTAGTGATATATCTATGGTTTTTTTTAGTCAAATTTTCATTGTTGCCCAGGCTGGAGTGCAGTGGCATGCTCACAGTCACCACAGATTCAAACCTGCTGTGCTCGGGCAGTCCTTCCACCTCAGCCTTCCAAGTAGCTGGAACCACAAGTGCGTGCCACCACACCTGCCTATTTTTTTTATTTATCGTAGAGACGAGGTCTCGTCAATTTTCCCAGTCTGGTCTTGAACCCTGGGCTCTGGCAATTCTCTTGCCTCAACCCCCCAAAGTGCTGGGATTACAGGCATGAGCCACAACACCCAGCAGTGTTACATCATAGTTGTACCTACTTGGGGAGGGTCCATATGATATTTTGATACATGTGTACAACCTGTAATGATCAAATCAGGGCAATTGGGATGTTCACTACCTCAAATATTTTTCTTTGCATTGGGAACATTATAATTCTTCTAACTATTTGGAAATATACAATAAATTATTGTTAACTATAATTGCCCTACTGTATTATAAATACTAGAACTTATTCCTTCTAACTAAATGTATTTTATACTCCTTAATCAACTTCTCTTCATCCCCTTCCTCCACCCTCTTCCCTCAAGTGGTAAATTACTTATTTTTAAGAGGCATTTGCAAGTGAATATTAGTTTATATGTCCCTTATATATAGATGTCCAATTATCTTGGCTTTCCCCAGTTAGTTTCAGTTTATCCTGGTATAATTAGTGAGAATACTCTCTTTCACTTTCAAAAATGATCATCATTGAAGACAAATTATATAATCACTTCTACTTATAGACCTGTTTTTCAAATAAATATCTCAGCATTTATTCCAGGCCTTCAGTATCTTTTACTGAAGTGGAAATTCCTTTACTTTTTCATGTAATGCATCTTCTTTGTGGAAAAAGAAATCAGAAAATCCAGGGGAATACGTAAAAAAATAGATAAATAAATAAATAAAACTCGCACTTGATCCCATTTCTTAACTAGTTTCCATTTGTGAGGTTGCTTTAGTTTATGAGTATTTTCACATCCATTTTTGCATTTGATTTTTATAACTATACTGTAACATAGCTGAGCTGAGGAGATTATATTTTCCTGTTTTACAACTGAAGACATTGAGGTGAAAGATTCTTTTTTTTTTTTTTTTGTGTTGAGTTGGAGTCTCACTCTGTCGCCCAGACTGGAGTGCAGTGGCCGCTCCCGGCCACCGCAGCCTCGACCTGCTGGGCTCCGGCGATCCTTCCGCCTCCAGCCTGGGCAACAGAGTAAGACTTCAACTCAAAAAACAAACAAACAGCCGGGCTCGGTGGCTCAGCCTGTAATCCTGCGCCTTTGGGAGGCTGAGGTGAGTGGATTGCCTGAGCCCGCGGGTTCGAGACCCGCCT
>CAUYQG010185186.1:0-47194 GCA_963574415.1 Tarsius wallacei
TCCTCCTTCTAACCATTCGAAACTATGTATTATTGTTAAGTATAGTCAACCTATAATAGTATAGACTACTAGAACTGAACTGAGTATCACATGTTCTCACTTATAAGTGGACCTTGAACAATTATCGTAATACTATAAGAAAAGGATTGTCAGTAGTGGGAAATTGCCAGTGGGGGTGGGAGGGCGGGATTGGTAGTAGTGGGATTCTGCCGGGGGAGGAGGGACACACCTCATCAACAAGGGTACCTGCATAATGAACATTTGTATACTTAACCCTGAATTGTACCCCACATCTTGAAAATTAAAAATCAAATAAATAAATTAATAAAAGAATACTAGAACTTATTTTTCCTATGTAACATTAATCTTGTATACTTTAGCAAATCTCTCCCTATTCTTCCCTTTCATCTCTCCTTCCCAGCTTCTAGTATTTTCTGTTCTACTTTTATTTCTATGAGACCAACATTTTTTTTAGCTTCCATATGCAGGTAAGCAATATTTAACTTTCTGTTCTTAGCTTTTTTCACTTTGTATAATATCCTCCAGTTCCATGCATGTTGCCACAAATGACAGGATTATATTATTGTTGGTGGCTAGGTGGTATTCTATGGTATCTATCTATCTATCTCTCTATCTATATATCATCATTCTATCTACATCTAGCTAGCTAGCTGTCTACACACACACACACACACACACACACACACACACACACACACACACACACATCACATCACATTTTCTTTATTCATTCATCTGTTGTTGGACAGTTAGGTTGATTTCATATCTTGGTTACTATAAATGGGGCTGCAATAAACATGGGGATGCATATTTCTTTTTGTTATAAAGATTTCTTTCTTTTTGTATAAATATCCAGTAGTGGAATTGCTGAATCATATGGTAGTTTTATTTGCAGTTTTTTGAGGAACTGCCATATTGTTCTCTAAGGACTTCATTTTCCAGGAGATAAGTTCTTCTCATAGTTCAGCAATTTAGGACCACATCTCAAGCAAAAGGAACTCCTGAAAAGTCCTTTGCCATTATAAATGCCATACGCCAACCTGCATTTATACAAGCATGCATGCAACTTTAACAAATAAGCTAAGGACTCTCAGGACATTGCTGAATGAGTATAAGTTTGTATCAATTGCACAGATTGACATTTGGCTATCTGGCTTTTTTTTTTTCTCATTGGGTAGTAACAAATAGCAAATTAGCAAATATGTGGAAAGGAAAATACATGAAGCAGATGCATAGAAAACAAGAAGAAATCACACAGCACAGTATGACAATAGGGATGAGAAAAAAGCTAAATTAAAAAAACAACAAATATAAACATTTTAGAGCAATTTAGAGAAGAATAAAATCAGTTTAAAATATTAGTGGTCACTGAACAAAACATTCTGCATTACTTCACTGTGCACAATTTGTTGATGAAGAAGTCAAATTATTTTAAAGAGGATTCAATATAATTTTAGCACTTTTGTTAATCGGGCCTGGGCATGCATGTTATTTATTTTATGTTTAAATTTACATTTGTATTTTTAGCATTATTTTTTATTTTAGCAACTTTTAACTTATTTTCACATTTTTGATTAAAGTTTCCTCTGCATTTTTCTTGAATTCTGTTCTCTCACATTTCAGCTGCTTCTGTTATCTAAGAAACTATCCCTGTGTTCTTGAATATCTGCCTTGTGCTCAAATTTTATACGAGATAGCTTTGCTAGATTTTGTAATAACATGACAAATTGGGCACAATTTTTATCTGCTCTATAGCAATATTCTGTTGACTTTATTTTTCAAATTTTTATTGATGTGTAATATCTGCACATATTTACAGGGTACAAATGATATTTTGTTACATGAATAAAATGAGCAATGATTAAGTCAGGGTTCTTACAGTATCTATCACCTTGAGTATTTATCATTTCTATGTGTTAAATTTCCAGTTCTCTCTTCCAGGTATTTTGAAATGTACAATACATTGTTGTTACTATAGCTACCCTACTCTGCTATCCAACAGTAGAACCTACTCTTTCTATCTAACTGTATGTTTATATTCATTAACCAAGCTCTCTTTATCGTCTCTTTATTCACAAACCATTTATCTTTCTACTCTCTGTCTCCAAAAGACCCACTATTACAGTTCCCACGTATGAATGAGAACATGCAACATTTCTTTCTGTGCCTGGCTTATTTCATTTAACATAATGACCCCTGGTTCCATTCATGTTGCTGCAAGTGACATGGTCTCATTCTTTGTTATGATCAAACAGTATTCTAGTGTGTGTGTGTGTGTGTGTGTGTGTGTGTGTGTGTGGGTGTGTGTGTGTAGGTGTCACATGTGTTTATCCATTTGTCAATTGATAAACACTTGGTTTGATTCCATATCTTTGTTATTGTGAATAGTGCTGCAGTAAACATGAGAGTGAAGGTATCCTTTTGATATACTAATTTTTCTCCCTTTGGATAAATACCCAGTAGTGAGATTGCGAGATAATATGGTAGTATCATTTTTAGGTTTTTGAAAATCTCCATACTGTTTTTCAGAGTGACTGTGGTAGTTTACATTCCCACCAACATTGTGTAAAAATACTCTTTTCTCCACATTCTCACTAGCAGTTATTATTTTCTGTATTTTTGATTATAACCATTCACTGGGATAAAATGATATCTCATTGTATAGTTGCATTTCCCTGAAGATTAGTGATGCTCAGTATTTTTATAGAAACGTGTTGACCATTTATGTCCTCTTTTGACAAGTGTCTTTTCAAGTCCTTTGTCTACTCTTTGTAGGCTTTGGTTTTGTTGTTGTTGTTGTTGTTTTATTTGTTTTGTTTTTTGCTGTTGAAGTGTTTGAGTTCCTTGTACATTCTGGATATTAGTGGCTTGTAAGACCATTAGTTTGCATATATTTTCTTCCATTTAACAGTTTGTCTTTTTACTCGTGATTTTTTTCTTGGCAGTGCTAAAGCTTTTTTGTTTAGTATAGTCCTCTTTGTCTACTTTTGTTTGTATTTTCTCTGTTTTAGAGGCCTTAGCCATAAAATCTTTGCCAAAACCAATGTTCTGAAGTGTTTCCCCTATAAATTATTCCAGTAGTTTTATAGCTGGGGTCTTATGTTTAAGTCTTTAATATACTCTGAGTTGATTTTAGTATATGGTGAGAGATAGAGATAGAGTTTTATTCTTTTGCATAAGGATATCCAATTTTCCCAGCATGATTTATTAAAGATGTTATATGTCTGTTTTTAAACCAATACCGTGTTGTTTTAGTTACCATGCTATGGCCTTGTAATTATTTATTTTGAAGTCAGATAATGTGATGCCTCCAGCTCTTTTCTTTTTTACTCATGATTTCTTTGGTTATTTGGGTTCTTTTTTGGTTCCATTCAAATTCTAGAGCTTTTTTTTTTTCTTTCTATAAAACAAGACATTGATATTTTGGTAAGAATTGTGTTGAATTGAAATAGCTAATGAAATACGTAAAATAATTGCAATAGCTTGCTTGACATAGGCAACTCCATTTTGTTAAAATCCTCCATGCCTGCCTGACCTAAGAATAACCTCCCAATGTATACATGTGATTGTTGTAATGCTCCCATGACCACAGACCCACAGCTTTGCTCCCCTGAGCAGATCACACTGACAATTCTTGCTGACTGTTTGAAACTCCCTAGCTTTGTTAGCTGAGATCAGATGTTGTGCCAAGAGATTGTTCTTTGCAAAATTCTCCCTGCCACATTCTTATATCTTATTCTTATATTTTGCTCCCTTTTGTTTTTAGTTCCTTGTACCCTCACCCTCCTGCTATATACCCCACTTATGGTTTTTGCCTGTATAAGCTTCTTTCTGATTTTACTCTGCGTCAAGAGCTTCTTGGTGAGAACCTTCTCTTGACCGCATGCTAAATAAAGGACTCTTAATTTGAACTTGGTGTGCTGGTATGACTCCTTCCCGCACTTCAGTCATAAGAGAATCTGTAGATTACTTTTGGAAGTATGCATTTTCATAATATTGCTTCTTCCAATTCATTAGTGTGGAATGCCTTTCCATTTGGAGGGGTTCTTTTATCAGTGTTTTATAGATTTCCTTGCAGAGATCTTTCACTTCCATGGTTAAATTTATTCTTAAGTATTTTATTTTTTGGTAGCTGTTGTAAATGGGATTGTTTTCTTGATTTCTTTTTCAGCTAGTTTATTATCAGTGTATAATGTATAGTGGAATAAATCTTACTTGATCAGGGTGCATTATCTTTTTGATGTGGTGTTTGATTTAGTTTGCTATCATTTTGTTGAAAATTTTTGTGTCAGTATTAATTAGAATATTGGCCTGTAACTTTTTAATTATTTTGTTGTTGTTGTTGCTGCTATATCCTTATCTGGTTTCGTTATCAGGATAATATTGGCCTTGTAGAATGAGTTAGAGAGGATTTCTCCTTTTCAGTTTTTAAAAGTCATTTGAGAAAAGTCGGTATTAGTTCTTTTTTAAATGTTTGGTAGAATTTGTCAATAAAGCCATTTGATTCTAGATGTTTTTAGGAGAATTTTTATTGCTGATTTAATCTTATTACTTATTATTGGTCTGTTCAGGTTTTCTTTCTAATTCAATCTTCGTAGGTTGTATGTGAATTTTTTTTCATATTGCTTTCCAGTTAGTTAGTATATAGTTGTTCATAAGTATCTCTAAACATCTTTTGTACTTCTGTGGTATCAGATGTAATGCCTCCTCTTTTCATTTCTGATTTTGTTTATTTGAACATTCTTTCCTTTTTCTTGGCAAGTCTAGCTAGTGGTTTATTTGTTTTATCTGTTCAAAACACCAACTTTTGTTTCATGGATTCTTTGCATTTTTGAAGGTTCTGTTTTATTTAGTTCTGCTTCAAATTTTATTATTTATTTTCTTCTTCTAATTTGGGGTTTTTTTGTTTGTGCTTTTCTATTTCCTTGAGTTGTATTATTAGATTGTTTATTTGACATTTTTAATACCTTTTTGATGTAGGTATTTATTGCTATTACTTCAATTTTAGCATTAACTTTGCTGTTTGGGTACATTTTGTTTCCATTTTTATGTTTCCATTTTTAAAATTTTTTCTTCAAATTTTTTTTAACTAATGGTCATTTGGGAACATGTTCTTTAATATCCATATGTTTGTACAGTTTCCCAAGTTCCTCTTGTTATTCATAACTAGTTTTATCCCGCTGTGGTCTGAAAAGACACTCAATATGAGTTTGATATTTTTTAAATTAGTTGAGACGTACTTTGTGTCCTAACATATGCTCTATCTTGAAAATGGTCCATGTGCTAAAGAGAAGAATGTGTATTCTGTAGTTGTTGGATGACATGTTATGTAAATTACTGTTAAGTTCATTTGACCTAATGTTCAGTTTAAATCCAATGTTTCTTTGTTGATTTTCTGTCTACATGATGTGTCTAATGCTGAAAGTGGTGTGATGAAGACTCCAATTACTATTGTATTGGAGGGTATCTCTCCCTTTATATCTAACACTATTTGCTCTATATGTCTGGGTACTCCAGTGTTGGGTGCATATATGTATAGAATTGTTATATCACCTATATGATTTGATCCATTTATCATTGAATAACATTATTTTTCTCCTTTTACTGTTTTTGACTTAATGTCTGTTTTATCTGATAGAAGCATAAGTACTCCTGCTCACTTTTGATTTTTGTTTGCATGGAATGTCTTTTTTTCCATCCCTTTACTTTCAGTCTGTGTCCTAATAGGTGATATGGCTTTTTGTATAGACAGTATACAGTTAGGTTAGGTTATGCCTTTTTTATTAATTAAAAAAAAACTATTCAGCTAGTCTATATATTTTAAGTGAACATTTCAACTTATTTATATTTAAAGTTATTAATATATAAAGGCTTATTTTGGTAATTGATTTCTAGTTGTTTTGCATATTCTTTTTTATCTTTCTTTCTTTCTTATTATCCATCTTTGTAGTTGGATGGTTTGATTTCCTTTTTTTTTTTTCATCCTAATTGTCTATCAGGACCACGTGAGTTATTTGCGACATTTGAGTCCTTTATCTTTCTTATTTGTATGTTTGCTGCATCAGTTTTATATTTTTGTGTTTTCATGATGGTATATATGGTTCTTTCACTTCTAGGTATAATATTCCCTTAGGCATTTCTTTAAGGACTGGTGTAATGGTGATAAATTCACTCCGCTTTTGTTTGCCTAGGAAAGAATTTATGTCTTCTTTATTTATAAAGGACAACTTTGCTGGATATAGTATCCTTGGTTGACAGTATTTTTTCTTTCAGCACTTTGAATATATCATCCCATTTTCCTTACCTGTAAGTTTCCTACTAAGAAATCCACTGTTAGTCTGTTAAGAGTTCCCTTATATTTTGAAAAATCTCTCTTTGTCTTTGACTTTTGTCATTTTGGCTATAATATACTATGGAGATTTTTTTTTTAATTGTATCTGCCTGGGAATTTCTGAGCTTCCTATATCTGGATGTCTAAGTTTCCTGCCAGACTTAGAAAGTTTTTAGGCATTATTTTGTTAAATATTTTTTCTATTCCTTTTTATTTATTCTTTGCCTTCTGGGACACCAAAAATGTGAATATTTTGTTGCTTTATGGTGTCCCGTGTGTGATGTATGCTTTAGTCATTCCTTTCATCTATTTTTTTTTATTTTTTTCCAACTGGGTGACTCACTCAAGTGCCAGCAGTGGCAGCAACAGAGCAGGCAGTTGTGTAGGTTCTCAGGTCCTTGGGCAGCAGATATGGCATAAGTCATGGCAATAGAAGTGGCAAAATAATCCTCTGTTTCCCAAGCAGTCCATGCTGGCGATGATGATGACTGTGATAAGCTGTGCAGTGCAGTTTACAGGCTCACAAGTGGAGCATACCAATGAGTGGTAGCTATAGTGGTAACTGCAGGTTGAGTGGACTTGATCTCAGGCCCCCAGGAGAAGTGCTAAGATGCCAGCAGTGGTGGCCTGAGCTGGACAGTTTCCAGATGACTGAATGACATGCTCAGGTACTGGGAAACCTGGTTGAACAGATCTGTCCCCTGGTCCCCTGGTGATGCATGCAGGTGCTGGCTGTGGTAGGCAGAGGCAAGGTAATAATCCCCAGACTCAGTGGAATGCCTGGACGGGAACAGCAGTGACTGTGCTATAGCCCAGGAACCGTGTAGTGAGAGGTTGCTTTCATTAGCAGCAGTTCTATGCATGCAGCTGGGGAGTATAACATTTGCTTGTACTTTAGAAGTCTCCTGTCGCTTCTCTATTGAATTTTGGTGTTCTCTCTTAGGTGATCTACTTGAAGTGTGATTATCTACTTGCTATTGTGGTTCTTCTTTGTGGAGGTGAGTATGAGATGCCACTAGTCAGCCATATTGAAGCTTCTCTTTTTGTGATTTATTAATTATCTCCACATCATCTGCTTTTTAAAATTTCAAACTGTGTGAAAAAAAGCTCTTGGCACTAGCTTATGTACTTTGTTGTCAGTATTGCAAGCAAGACATTTGAATTTTGTACTGTACAGTGTGTTCGTTCACTCACTTTGGAAAAGTGTACTTTGAGGACTCTTTTAGAGATCTGCCGCCCTGAGTAACCTTATACTTTACTTCCTCCTGTGTTCCTGGAGTCTTTTTACTTTTTTTGTTATTCACAGTTTCAGCTCTCTTCTAGTTTTATTAAAGAAGAAACGTGTGTTTTTGTATGTCACATTTACATTTGACAAAGAAAAATTGGAAATATTTTGTCTTCAAGCTGAGAGAGGCACTAATCATTTTTCTGAAGATCCAGCATTTCTGTAAGCAATAAAAACATCTCAAACTTGAGCATTGTTAAAATCAAGATGTTTGCTGGTGTGCAGAGGTATTAAGTACAGTAGTACCTGACCCTCCTCAATTATGGAATTTTACCATTCCACTTTGATTAGTGCCTTCCAAGAATCCCACTCTTTCTCCTGAAATTTTATGGAAAAAGGATAGATATTAGCAGCTTTATTTTTATTAAGTTGGGAAAACTGAAATAGACAATGTTTGGAAGGAATGCTGCAAACCACAGATATCTACAGCAAGCCATGATTTGTTGTCTTCACATTTATTATTTAGGTAATTCTCAAAAGAGCTTTTCCGTATAGGGAATATTTTTTCCTGACTTAACAGATGAGTAAACTGAGGCATATGAAGAGAAACAATTTTCCCATGATTATTTAGGTAGCAAGTAGCTTACTGACGGCTTAGGTACAAAAATCATCACACCAGCTTCTCTTCTAAATTATTAAGCAACTGGGAAAAAAAATATCAGACACAAATGAAGATTTTCATCAAGTGTATTGTGCTGAAGAATATGCCTTAGTCTTCCTACTACAATCTGCTGGGGAAAAACTAAATCTACAGAGCAAAATCTGGGCCTATCTCATTGAGCCACTTGCAGGAAGAATTGCAGCCTGCATCACATCCATTGAAAGGGCAGGTTAGAGAGAACAGAAAAGAAGAAAGTCTTAGAATCACACCCAGAACATGCGAACTGCATGGAAGCAGATGTGGAGAGACATTCAGCAGGCAAATCTGAGAAGAAACTAAAATAGGCTCAAGCTGGGGCTACCCACAGGTAATGATGTTTACGCAGACTCCACCAATTACACGCTGCTCCTCCCCCATGTGGACTAAGGAAAGAATAAGAGATGAAGGAAAGAATTAAGAATATTCCCAGATGGAGTACAATGGCTCAAGTCTGTAATCCTAGCACTTTGGGAGTCCGAGGTGAGAGGATTGCCTGAGCCCAGGGTTCGAGACCAGTCTGGGCAACTTGGCGAGACCTCATCTGTACAATAAATCAAAAAAATTAGCCGGGTGTTGTGGCACGTGCCTGTAGTTTCAGCTACTTGGAAGGCTGAGGAAGAAGGATCGCCTGAGCCCAGCAGTCCAGGCTGCAGCGGTCATGAGCGTGCCACTGCACTCCAGCCTGGGTGACAGAGTAAGACTCCAACTCGAAAAAAGAAAAAGAATATTCCTCCATTATTGGGCTCCCAAAGACATGAAAATTTCCTTCCCTTTATAGAAACAGGACAGGGTGCTTCAACAATTTTGTAAGAAAGACCTGCTGTTTCCAAACTCAGTGAGCCATCCACTGCACTCTAGCAACCACTTACACCCAGTTAAGGAAGAAGAAATTGAAACATTTGACTCCTGTGTTTAATTTCCAGTATTTGCCACTGATCTCTCATTTGATTTTCTACCACTTATACCAGCACCCTGGTTATAGTATAAATATCAACATTTTCCCATGTCATTTTTCTGCTTGGTAATTAGGCTAGATCTCACGTTTTATTGGTCTCTTTTCTCAAAAGACAACAAATTATTATTTTTTTCATCTCTCTCCACCTCTAGAATACTGCAACAAGGTTCCTCTCCTTCCCTTTCTTTAATTACCTCCTTTTTTTTTTTTTTTGAGTTGGAGTCTCACTCTGTCACCCAGACTGGAGTGCAGTGGCCGCTCCCGGCCACCGCAGCCTCAACCTGCTGGGCTCCGGCGATCCTTCCGCCTCAGCCTTCCAAGTAGCTGGAACTACAGGTGTGCGCTACCACACCCAGCTAATTTTTTTGATTTATTGTAGAGATGAGGTCTCGCCAAGTTGCCCAGGTGGGTCTCGAGCCCGCGGGCTCAGGCAATCCACTCACCTCAGCCTCCCAAAGCGCAGGATTACAGGCTGAGCCACCGAGCCCGGCTCATAATGATTCTTAAGGAGAACTTTTGCCTCTGTTTCTAATCTCATACAAGCAATTCCCATTCAAGGGAAGAGTAAATAATTAACATGTAGGTGAGAGAAAATGCTTTAGAATAGAAAATATATTTGATGTAATATACCCCCAGATAACCAATCTCCTGTTCTTGTCAACCTCTTAGACTTGAAACTATCCTTGGCACTGGAAAACAACTAGCAGGCCTCTTGTGTTTCACAGATATTTTGAGAATGGTCCATTGTCCTTCACTTAAAGGTGTATTTTTTTTTTTTTTGAATTGGAGTCTTACTTTGCTGCCCAGGCTGGAGTGTAGTGGTACGCTCACGGCCACCGCAGCCTCCACCTCTTAGGCTCAGGGCATCCTTCCACCTCAGCCTTCCAAGTAGTTGGAACTACAGGTACATACCACCAGCCTGGCTAGTTTTTTGATTTATTGTAGAGACAAGGTCTCTCTAAGTTGCCCAGGCTGGTCTTGAACTCCTGGGCTCAGGCAATCTTCTCGCCTCCACCTCTGTAAGTGCTGAGATTACAGGTATGAGCCACTGTGACTGGCCATTGTCTTCACTTAAAAACTACCTTTCATTTATGTTTGCATATGCCTTCATGATCATCATAAAGTGTCTTCCTGTTAGTTTGCAATATTATTTATTGGTCACTAGCTATGAGCTCAAAACTCTGAAATCTGAAGAAACACAAGTAAAAGACATGAACTATGTAATACTTTCCTAGAATTGCTGTATCAAATCACCACTAACTTGATGGCTTAAAACAACAGAAATTTCTCAGAGTTCTGAAGGTTAGAAATCCGAAATCAAGGTGCGAGCAGAACCATGCTCTCTCCAAAGGCTCTAGAGAAGAATACATTTTTGCCTTTTCTAGCTTCTGATTGGTGTTGGCAACCCTTGGTGTTTCTTGGCTTTTAATAGCATAACTGCTTGTGTCTTCTCATGGATGTCTTCCTTCTGTGTATCTGTGTCTCTTCTTATGAGGACACCAGTCACTGGAATAGGGCCCAACCTAATCCTGTATGATCTCATCTTAACTAATTGTATCTGCAAAACCCTATTGCCAAATGATGTCATATTCTGAGTTTCAGGTGGATGTGAATTTTTGGGTGGACACTGTTCAACCCAGCATAATCGGTGGTTGAGGAGCATTCATCCTGAGTGGGATGGCATTTTATGGTGTTGTACTTACTGTGGCAGTCCTGTGACTCAGGGAGGAGAAAGTATTTAAGTTGTCTGGAAGGATCAGGGAATGAATGTATGTGGAGGAGGTGGAGCTTGAATGGAACCTTGAAGTTTGGGTAGAATTCGGCCTGGAAGAGGGAACAGAATAGAATGTTCTGAATCATGGAGATGGGAAAAATTCATGAGCAAGAACTATGAGCAAGAACTGTTTTGAAAGAAATGAATTACTCGACCCCTTACTCAGACTGTGATTCCTGAGGACATGTGCAGTCAGGACAGGTGAGGGGACTGTTCCTAAGGGTGGCTGGGAAGGGTAGTTATGGAGAAAGAAGGACATACATGTGTTTGTGGGGGCTGGGGCTCCAAGCAATTTCTTTTATACATTGAATATGGCTTATCTGCCTCCTTGTAAGAAAAAAGTTGGGGCTAATAGCCAGAAAAAGTTTTATGCTCTAATCATAAAAGTTTAAGACAGAAGATGGATGATGTACACTAAAAATAGATTTGAGAAGACCTAAATTTGTAGGTCAAATTTAGATGTAGATTTTTTTTTTTTTTGCTTAAATCCAAGAGAAATTTGAAATCTTGATCATTATTGTCTGCAGGTATTTTGTTTGTATGTTTGCTAGCGTTGACGTTTTTGGACCATCATCAAGATTTGTATGCCTGTTTAAACTTATCCACCAAATGTCTTCATAAGTACCAATTTCTAGTCTTCTAAAGACCTGTAGTAGTGTTTGGATGCTTCAGTTATTATCCTTAATCACTTGAAAGGAACTGCAGCATGGCACCACAGGCAAAAAATAGCAGGAAAAGACACTGGTTTGCTTCATATAGGACCAGCCCAGTACTTCCTTTTCCTTTGTGTAGCTTTTTTTCCCCAAATATAGATCAAACAGTTTAAAAAAATCTCTAATTTCTGGTCTTCAAAGTCTGCTAGAGCAGCTCTAGAATATTATCTCCAAGAATAGTTAAGTTTCTATTCAGTCTGCTAATTTAAGTTAGCTATCCCCAAATTTGCTCTAACATGACATCTTTTTGCTTCACTACGACTACAGCTTTTGTTCAGTGCACTTTTGGCCACTGTTACCATCCATAGTGCTCCTGTGTAGCCACTGAAAATTTCACCTGCATTCTTCTGATTATGTAGGAATGAGTCTTCTGGCGGGCACTGGTTTCTTTAATAAATTTTCTTATATCTTGATGACAAACTTTGGGTTTCAGTGGCAAAATTGTCTTTTGTTCCAATATTCCGCAGGATGGATCAAGATACACTATCCATGTTTAAGCTAACAAAGCTGAACAAAAATAGAAAAATTTGAGTAAAACCAGAAAGAACCTATATAAAAGTTAAAGAAAAGTGATTAAAAGAGGGTATATTCAGGGGTAAGATCTGAGCACCAACAATCAGAATGGAGGCTGGATCTAAACATGTGGTGTATTTTCCTAGTGCTTACTGATACTGGTCATCTCTTCTAGACTCTTCCTATTACCTGAATTTTCTCAAACTGTGGATCAGCTGATTTGCTACTCATTTCTGTGCTAGGCTTCTGGAAAGAAGGAGGTCTCACTTTTTAAAGAGCGGAGCAATCTCCCATTTGAAGGAAGTTGCTACTTCTACCTGGAGGATAATTTTACATAGAAACTATTCAAGGAATCTTCTCAGTTTGCAAGTTTGAAATTAACCCAGTAGACTTTCAGAGAAAAGCTTATGGCAGGTCATTTTTTCTTCCACGGAGGCTGAGGAGAAATGAAAGACAACAGAAATCAGAGCTAGGTAATACTTTTTAGCTAAAATTAGGATGAAAACTTTTGGGAGTTTTGGAGCCTCTAATAAGTAAAGAGTATTTGAAATGTTTTAGTCAAAATGTCACATCAGTGTTCAGTGTTTTTTGTGAACCCAAGATAAAGAGAATTGCATATTCTGTGAGGTCAGGGACTAGGCAGGCCATGCAATACATCCTCAGTACCTAGTTATGAGACTGGCATATAACAAGCTCTCAATAAGTATTTGCTGACTTATTAAGTAAAGGAATGACAAAATGAATGCCTTCTAAGATCTGCTTATACTTGCCTTTTATTGCTTGATAGAAAAGATGGTTGTGGATCCTATACTGTTACTTGAAATTCCACTATTAGGGATTCATTTATGCATTTCAAACATTGCCCTTTCCTTCCCACACCTTCTGTTGAAACACAAATATTCTTGAGTATGGTGACTCACTGAGTCTCTAATATTTGTGCTGTTTTAGTGTAAGTTTATCAGATCATGATACCATGTGACCTTCATGAAAGGAGAGAGATGCTGAAGGCAAGTTGTTTCAGAAAGGGAGGCCAGAACACAGGGGATCAATTTGACTGATTTAAGTATTTTTCCTGGGGATGGCCTCATAGAAGAACTCTGCCCTAGCTAGTATAATTATTCCTGAGAAGACCTGAAGCTTTTGGAAAGTAGCACACATTAGAGAAAGAGGAGGAAGGTACTTGGAGAAGGGACATCTTTAAATCCTGACCTAGTTTTCTGTTAATAAAATGTATTTATTACTTAGGCAACATTTTCCCCAGCAGGCAAATTGTAACTAACAACATACAATTTTAAGCTAACATTCTTTTTGCTAAAGGCTTCAGTCATAACAGGTGTCATTAAGGGTAATAAGTACTTGAGGAGCAAGAGAGAACAATTCCTTTATTGGAACATTCATGGAAGGTCCAGGAAATGTAGTTGAGAATTATGTTAAGTACCTTATTTTTCAGTTCTTGGAGAAGATCTTATAGTGCTTGGGTAATGATGAATTATGGTAGATACAGCTAAAACGCTTAGTCCTGTGAATGTTTATGCCCTTGAAGGTAATGACACTGGGTTTAAGAAAAATGGATATTCACACATAGGAATGAAAACAAACACTGAATGTTTAATCTATGATGCTATATGCTATTAGATTCCAGAAAAGAGAGAGAAAACGTGCATATTTTCTGTTTAGTATAGGGTGTAAGGAAGAGGAGAGGTGGAAGCTGGGAGCCAGATGGTCACCCATCCTACAACCAATAGTGGTGTTCCATAAGAGCCCTGAACAAGCACCAGCTCCTAATAGAAAGTTCCAGTGGCCACCATTCTTTGCTTTCTCCTCGGGCCTGGGCCTCTGAGGCGCATGGTGTTGGAGAAGGGGCAGGTACAATGTTCTGGTCAGGTCTGCCACGTCCAATGTTTGTAGCCTAAAGTATATAGGAACCTTGTAATAGTCATTTAGAGTCACTTTGTTGCTTTTAAAAATAGATACTCTTTAAGTTCCTTATAAAGGCTGCCTTATAGACCCAAGACTGATACGTCCTATTGGCAACCAATTTAAGTTTGCATTGATACTAGATTGGTACCATTCATTTCTTTAGCACATTGAGTGGCTACTCTGTGCTCTATTACAGGGTGGGGTGTCCAGTTATGAACCAGGACAACAGGGTCTCTGAACTCTCAGAGTTTATACTTTTGGGGGGTGGGTGGTGACACACAATCAACAATAACAAAGCTATAGAGGTAGCATTTCAGAAACGGTTTCTACCTTGGAATAGTTTTCAGTGTAGTTGGAGAAACTAATATATTGGCATATATCAATATAGAAATATAGTACCACAAACTTAGAGACTCTGTGGATTGATGTTCAGTTTGTCCTATATGGAGTATTTTACAATGGAGTCTTTCTCTCTCTCTCTCTCTTTTGGCATAAAGCAACACACTTATTTATTTATTTTTATTGTTTATATTTTATTTGAAAGATGTGGGGCACAATTCAGGATTAGGTATACAAGTGGGCATCGTACAGGTAAAGTTTGGGCCTCCCTGTGGTCCCCACTTTGCCCGTACAATGGAGTCTTTAGACTTCCTCTTAGTTCAGGTGTCTCTGGAAACTTTTTCTTGTTATTTTCTATCCCTTTCTCATGACATCATCACCTACCTCATTGTAGAAATCAGTATTTTGATGAAACAGGCCACCGTCATGTTGTAACTGGCTGACTAGCTCTATAGTTCTGCTATAGAATGTGAGACTATTGAACTAGTTTTGACTGAGGCTGATCATTCCAGTTTTTCAGGTCTCCATTCAGATGCCACCTCTCAGTGTAGCCTCTGACCACCCACCCTCCCCTTAGCCCCAGTTATTCTCCTTAGCTTATCCCAAGGTATTCCCAAACAAGAAAGGAGAGTAAGAAAAGGATACAAATAACCATAAAAAGAAGGTAAGGGTGTGAAATGCTACAAATAATTGCTAACAGTGTTACACAGCATGTGTGAAAAAAGAGGTTACTTATTTTTTTTTCACATATTTATATTTTTGAGTTGGAGTCTCACTCTGTCACCCAGGCTGGAGTGCAGTGGCACACTCATGGCCATCCCAGTGTTGAGCTGCTGGGCTCCAGTAGTCCTTCCACCTCAACTTTCCAAGTAGCCAGAACCACAGGCGCATGCTACCGCGCCAAGCTAATTTTTTTTTTTTTTGAGTTTTTATTGTAGAGACAAGTTCTCACCAAGTTGCCCGGGCTGATCTTGAACCCGTGGGCTCAGGCAATCCACTTGCCTTGGCCTCTCAAAGTTTACAGGCTGAGATTACAGCCTGAGATTATAGGCTGAGCCACTGAGTCCGGCCTTTTGTTTCATATTTTTAAAGAATTGCATCCTTGGAGAAGATTAGGCCTTATATATATATGTGTGTGTGTGTATGTGTGTGTGTGTGTGTGTGTGTGTGTGTGTGTGTATAAAAATCTTTGAATCGTTGGACAAGAAAATAAAGGTCCTGAAAAGTTAAATAGATTTATGAATGCAGGAACAAGGTCTCATAGAGGCGATTGAAATATGTGACAAGCATTAGCATTTCAGAGTAGTGATGAGCTACTTGTATAGATTGATGTGGCTAAAAATTAGACAAGGCATATTAAAAGCTGAGCTCATTCAGGCTTAGGAGCAGCTGAATATGAGCAATTATGAAGCAGTTAAGCCATTAAATAAAACTGAAGATCTTGTGAACTGCCAGAGCAAAAAGGCACCTCCATGTGACCGAGAGCTTTATCACCAGTGCTCTCCTCTAAAAACATAAACATTAGAAAATGTTGGTGCCAAGGGCAATGTAGAGGCTCTTTAAAGGCAAACCGTTCCACAAGTTGCTCAGGACAGCAATCTCATGCAGAGAGAGCCATCCCTAACTGGGCATACCAATTGTGTGAGCAGAATGTGGGGATAAAGCGATTAAGGACAGCCTTTTGGTGTGAAGCCGACATGGAATCTGAACATTACAGAGCCCTGTGGAGAACGGCTCACCTGGCTTCTGTCATGCTTATGTAATTGTACATTCAGACTGGCTGCCTTCATCAGCTCATCCCTCCTGTGAAAATAATTGTAAACACGGGCAATGTTTATGTGAAACTGTTTATTCTATTCCCACTCTGCTCGGGCGTTAGGCACTTTAGCATGAGAGGGTTTCAAGAACATACTATGGGAGGGGAAATAATCCTAAGAACATCTGTTCTTTTCCCCCATCACTGTGACTTGGCTACATCATTTGATAGTAAATAAGATTATTCCGTGAAGAAAAGGCTGAGCCAATTTTAGAGCAGATCTGGCCTATGCAATGATGCTGTGTCTATATGCATAAGTCATTTTGAATGACTTAATTGGTTGTCAATAGAAACATCTAATATTTATTAAGAATCTGCCATGTGCTGGGCCTGGGGTAGGAACGTTTGCATATTTATACAGGAGAAGCAGGGTGTTGAAGTAGCAAGGGCACGACAATTAGAGCTTCAGTCTTGGCATGATCTCTAACTAGTGTGGGGAACCAAGCAAGTCATTCAAGGCACTCAGCAACTGAAAGGAAGGAAAGCAAATTCTCTAGACCCCTGTGTTTGTTTTACTATTTAAACGTGTATGTATGTGCACGCATGCAGGCATGTCTGGAAGAGATTATCTTTTATATTCCTTCCACCACTAACGTTCTGTGGGCTGTATACATATACAACTTTATATTTTTGACCTTTTTGCTATTTTTTGGACAGTGTACCTTCTATTTACAGTATTTCCTTTTTTCCATATTCAAGTCAGTTATCAAATTCCACTTTAATTCTTCTTAGAAATATCTCTCAAATTTCATCCTTTCAACCATCATTTTGTATTGGAAAACCCCCTGGTGAAGAGCACAGGCTTGAGAGTAGAACAGATTTGGGTTCAAATTCTTACTTTGCCATTTGTAGCTGTGTGATCTTTGTTTTTTATTTTTTTGAAATAAATAAATAAAATTTTTGGTTTGGAATCAGTTTCCTTGTCCGTAAAGGGGGAATGGAATACCTGCATTCAGGATTGTTGTGAATATTTGATTAAAAAATACTTATAAAATGCATAGGAAAGTGTCTGATACAAAAAAAAAACAACTTAAGTATTAACTAGTTCTTCTGCGGTTATATTATTAGTAGTGGTTGTTGTATTAATTCACTACTCTCATTACTGTTACTCTCACTCTACCATCCTCGTTCATTAGCCTGGGTCACTAGAAGAGCTCTGTAGATGACATGTCTAGCTCTATTCTCTGAGCATCTATTGCAATAGATATCTATACTGCATAGTAGATTCTGTCTTATTTTGGAGAGTTTCTATTGGTATATATAAAGATTTCATTGGTTTTTTTTCTTCTGCAGTGTCTAGTCTGTTCATTGCATGCAGTATCCATTTCAGCTCCTTGTATTTTTTCACCTATAGAAATTTGAATTGGGTCTATTTTGTATTGTTCATGGCTCTTCTTAACTTGCTCATGCTTTCCTCTACCTTAGTGGTTCTCAACCAGAGGTGATTTTGTCCCACGGAAAACACTTGGCAATGTCAGGAGATATTTTTGGTTGTTACAACAGGGGTGGGAGGATGCTACTGGAATCTCGTGGGTGGAGGTTAGGAATTCTACTAGGCATTCCATAAGGCAGAAGACAGCCTCCACAACAAATAATTATCTGGTGCAAAATGTCAGTAGTGCCAAGGTTGAGAAACCCTGCATTTCCTTCGCGAACATATGGAATATATTTATAGTAATTGTTGTAATGTCTTTGTCCATTTATCTTATCATCTGTATCATGTCTGAGCTGGTTTCGATTTATTGGTTTTTCTTCTCATTCTGCTTCTTTGCATGCTTGGTAATCTTTTCTTGGATGCCAGTTACTGTGAATTTTATCTTGTTGGGTGCTGAATGTTTTCGTTTTTTTTTAAATATTCTTGAGGCTTTTTCCTGACACATTTAAGTTACTTTGAGACAATGTGATCCTGTAGGCATGTTTTTAAACTTTGTTAGGTGGAATAAGAGTCACTTTGGGTGTAGGGAAGACTTTCCCTCACTCAGTACTGAGGCAATGAACTGATAAGTACTCTATCTTATGCCCTGAGTATTATGATTTTCACTCTGGTGGAGGGAAATATGAACTCTTTCCAGACCTGTGGGAGCTCTGTGGATTGCTCCTTTTCAGTGGTCTTTACCCCGCCTAAGGTAGTTTCCTAAATGCATGTGCTGTTCAGCACTTAGTTGAAGACATGAAGCAACCCACTGAGATCTCCAGAACAATGTCTGTGCAGCTCTCTCCTCTCTGGTCCTGTGTGCTATGAATTCTAGCCACTGGGGCTTTCCTCTCTGAATATTCAACTCTTTCCCCACAGCTCAGGGAGAAGGCCAGGTGTGGTTTGGGTTTCTTCCACTTGATGCAGCCTAGACTCTCTCCAGGCAATAAAAGGGAAAGGTCAAGGTAGAACTCACCTACTTTCCCTTCACTCAGACCCTCTTGTCCGATGTCTGAAAACTGCTGTTTCAAATGTTTGGTCTGTGTTTTTTGTTGTTATTTAATGAGAGGGTAAACTTTATACCTAATACCCCATCATGACCAGAAATGGAGGCCCTCAGCAGACTTTTAAGAAAGCTACATAGTACTGTATATTATATTCATGTTTTATTTTCACAGCTGTGCTTCTAAAAACATATTCTGTCTTCAGAATCAAATTGGCATCAGTGCTGAGATCTAAACCACAAGGTATACACTTACCAGAATAACCTCTGGACTCGTCGTTGTTGATTCTCTTCTGCTCCCTCTCTCTAACTCAGGATTCTTCTTTTTAGATTCTATGCTTCAATACTTTAACTGTTTCAATTTTAAGCCTTTTGCCCTCCTGGATCCTATTACTTATACAATTAATTTGAAACTTTTTTTTGTTGTTGCTTTTTGGCCTTTTCTGCAGTCAAGTCCCAAAGTTTATATATGGCTCAATAATTCACATATCTGTTTGTTGGTTACAATGCAATTTAATGGTGTATTTATATTGCTGTATTTAATTAGCTTTGAAATTTCTAACAGAGGTATCCATTTTCTGCCCTCAGGACATGCTCCCATTTTAATTACCACTTATGTATTAAAGAATATTTCTTTACATGTTTCTAGTAACTTTTTTTTCCTGAAAGTTTTTCATTAAGATACGTTTATTGAAAAGGCGGCAGGCAGGAAATATAATGAGAACTGGGAAATAAAAGCAAAATAAAATACAAGTTTCAGTGCTTGCCAGCTGTCCCATTACTATTTCTCTTGGTGGCATGGTGTTTTCAGATTTTCCAAAGCTGGGGAAACGTTAGCTCTTCATGGCTTGTGGTCACTAGCCTGGAGGTTACTGATCCTGATGCTGTTATGCTATAGCTTGGGTGAGCTTGATCTGATTGGGGGTTTATTATGCTGCTCCATGTAGTATGACGCCTGACAAAAAAGCTCTGGATTTAGGTTGAGTGACTCATGAGATTAAAGATGGGAAATGTAGAGTCTTTCATCTTTTGGCTCCCAATTCGGAGCCAATCAAGAAGTCATTGGGTTTAATGACCTCCTGTTAGAGGATCCTGTGAAATAAACTGTTGCTGTCAATCCTACTTTTAATGAACAAGAGTCTCCATAATTCAGTACCACATGGTATCCTTTGTTCCATAGGATTGATAAATGGATAGTGAATTGAATGCTTTCTGGAAACAATTTATACACAATTTCTCCCTCCCTCCTAAGAGCTTAGGCAATTTGATAGAAAGAAGTGTAACCACACTTTATTATGGATCCAAATATGTTATTTGGAACTGTTCCAAGATTGTGGACTTACAAGAAAAATTGGGTCATGTTAGGAAGCAAGAACTATGCAAATCAAAGGAAACTGGGTTCCACTGTTGGCCCGACAGCCTCGAGAGCGCTATGGAAAGGGGTCAGAAGTCTTTAAGCCAGAGAACACTCTACTCATTCCAGAGGTCAGCCCCTGTTTGAGTTGCCAAAAGTAAGGCATGGGGAGCAGGGACAATGAAAGGAAGATGGAAAAACACTGGACAGTAATTGATTAAGAGACTTAAGACACTAGTAATAGTTTGAAACTGAGGCTTCCCCTTTTGAAAAAAAGTCTTTTGCATTTTTCTCTTCAGATGGTGAAGGGAAGTCAATGGTTTGGTTTGGACATGGTTTGTCCCACCAAAATTCTTGTTGAAATTTAGGTGTCAATATATTTGTATTGGGAAGTGGAGTCTTTAAGAGGTGATTAGGCCAAAAAGATGGATTAATGCCTTTATTGTGAGACTGTGCCTTTAGGGTTAATGCCCTTAGGAATGGATTCATTCCCTCCAGAGCTAGTTGTTATAAGGGAGGTTGCCTATCATGTTTTTCCTCTTTTGCATGTACCTAGTTTCCCTTTCATTTCTCTGCCATGTTTTGATGCAGCACAAGTCCCTCATCAGATTTCGCTAGATGTGGTAGCCCAATCTTGAATTTCCCAGCCTGCAGATCTGTGGGTTAAGCAAACTTCTCTTCTTTATAAATTAACCAATCTCTGATATGCTATTATAGCCACAAAAAATGAACTAAGGCAGCCAATTAAAGAAAATAGCATGTAGATTAAGCAGGACAATGCAAAATAAGGACAGATTATGACAAATGGCAAGAGGTACCAACATACTTAGATTTAAATAACTGAGATTCAACTCTATATATTAATACTTGGGGGGAAAAGAGAGAAACATAATTTAAAAGGGGAAAGTGATTCTGCTTGCCCTTCCCCCTAACGAATGAGCTAGACGTGGGAGATGTGAACTCAAGATGTTCCCTGAGTTGGTCTCAGTTCTCTGAGTATTTCTTTGTACCATGGGTGACTCAAATATTTAATGAGACAATTTTCATACAATAGTCCCACTAAAAGCAAGCAAACAACTTCATCTGGTACTCAATAAAGAACCAGGAGAAATTAGGGGCTACACGCCTCCCTAGTGGATTTTTTTCCAAGGATAACTTTGATTTTATGATCTTTGCTTCACATGCAGACCCTAGAACTCAGTGCAACTCCACTGGAATGGCATACTACCTAGCACGTGGTTGGTACTTAACAAATATTTGTTAAATGAATAAATATATAAACATTAGAGCAGAATGACAAGTGACCCTGTTTTTAGCATATTCAGTAGCTCTGCTAGAAATGTTTCTGAGCATTGCTCCAACCACCACGTGGATATGTGTATTATCTATCTATCTATCTATCTATCTATCTATCTATCTATCTATCCATCTATCCTGTGTCTATCAATCATCTATCTATCTCTAGCTATCTATCATCTCTCTCTCTAAAATATAGTTGCTAAAGGATGACTTTAGTAAATTTTTGTAAAATGTGAGCTGTAATAATAAGTGGTCCATTTTGTAACTTATTCATCTGTGGGTTTTAAATAAACGCTCAGCAGTCATTAAAATGAATACATCAAAGAGCAGCTGTATTTAAAAAGTGGTCTGTAAACATAGAACTTGATCTTGTAAAGTAGAATGAGCACTGGAACAGGATCCAAGAGGTTCATTCTAGACTGTCTATTGACCCTCATAGCTAACTGCCTTTGGATAAGCTGCAACCTTCTATCCTCACTTTCCTCTTCTGTGAGGAAGTTGGGTCAGTGAGAGGGTTGGATCAGAACAATCTCTGAGGCTCGTTAGAATTTAAACATTCTATCATGAGATTTTAAAAATCAGCTTAGCTAGTACTTCAGCAGACTGAAAGATCAAGGGATCACTTTCCTTTTCCAGAGTTCTTTAGCGTTGTAATTTGGTGTTAATAGAAGGGGCCAATCATTGGGAACTAAGGCTTCCACCTGGATTTGAAACTGGTTAGCAAGGTTTGGCAATACTTGGTAATACCGTTTGGAACTGTCTTCTTAATTCAGTGGTTGTCCTTAAACTTTGAGGTGCATAAATATTAACTAGGATGCTTGTTAACAATTTATATTCTGGGGTAGGGCCCAGGAATCTAATATTTAGGAACACCCTATGTAATTTTGAAGTGATGATCTCTGAGTTCATTTTGAGAAACACTGATTTAAGGTATTAAAAAATTGTCTTTGAATAGGAGAGGGCAGAATGAGTTTACCCTCAAAGTCTACAATAAAAAGGGATTCCACAAAGTTCTAGTTCTACTGTACTCAGATATTTAGGAATTCCTTCTCTGTGTTAAACCTAAGCCAATCCTGTTTCCCTTTTATGGTTGCTTTTCTTTGTTGGCCCTGATACTTCTATTAAAAATTCTTATGGGATAATTAAATCTTGAAGTCAAAAGTGATGTCAAGGGATGGTACTATTCAGTCCTCTGCTTTCTGACTGGACTAGAATTAAATAGATTTTAAAAAATAGTAAAATGATTTGAAGGTTAATATAAAAAATATGGTAACAGATCCCAAAGGCATTTTGGAGCAAGCAAAAAAACTAGACAAAAACGAGGAAGCTATTAGAGATGTTTCAAGACACAGTGTTTTTCTAGTCAGTGATCCTCAGGGAATTATCTTTAAAGATAAACAGTTATCTGGGAGGTAAGGGAGGTCATTGAAATTTGCTCTTGGAAATTTTTGGAAGTGTAGACAGGGCTAGAAAATGAAGTGGAGAAGGAAAGTGAGGGGAATAAGTCTAAAAGCTCTTACCCACTGGTGCTTGGTTAAGGGCTCCAGCTAGCCAGTGTGTAGGCCTTCAGCCTCCAGATTATGCCTAAGGACCTGAGGATGGCCTTCAAGTTCAGGCATGGCTCACAGCTCTATCATAGTGTTCAGTGGGGGTGGGCGAGAGATGATGATAGAGAAAATAGCTTGTCAATACTCCTTGTCATAAGCACGCATGGGCATAACCCTAAAAATTAGGCTGCTTGTTCTGGTTTCCTTGCCACCCTTATTGCAGTGAGAATGCTCTGTAGAATTTCACCATCTCCTAGAGGTTACACAGATGAATAGCATTTGTAGCATCATAGGGAATGATAAAGAACGATGAAGTGCTGGTTTTCACCCATCTGCCCTTCTGACCCCCACAAATATATCCCAGGAGCAAGTCCAGTTTTACTGTCTGGTCTCAAATTCATCTTTGATTTTGAGTTAAACAAAATAACAATGAAAGAAGATAAAGTTGGAATTGGGAGCTCTGCTTAGGGAAAATTTTAAAAAGCTCACACAAGGCTGACTCAGAATGTCAAAAGTAAGCTTCGGTGTTGACAGTCTCAGGTTAGTGTTTTTAGAAGACATTTACCACCTCCCATGTTCCTTTTTTTTTTGTTGTTAATGAAACAAAATCACATTCCTTAAAAAAAAATTTTTTTTTTATTGAAGCACAATTAAGAGAGCCCTAAAAAGAAACACCTTTTGCTGGTTTGTTAAACACTATGTGTGAAGTCATTAAGTTTATACTTTGCTCCAAAGCTCTGCAATTCTTCAGAATTTATCCTTGTGATAACTTGTCCTAATAGTTTTATAGTTTGTGTTGAAGTAAAACAACCTGAATAAGTAATTCCAAAGTGAATGAGTTTCTACAGATCTTTTTTTATTTAATGAAATGAGAGAAAACTTTTCTCAATTCTAATATTGTTATGAAAAAAGTAATAGTTAATTAAAATGCATTTGATAAATTAATACTGAAGAAAAGACCACACCCCCCCCGCTCCTTTTTTCTCCAAGTAAAAATCAGGGACCTCAAATTCAGTTCCAGAAATTCATGGAGCTCTAACTGGGTCTTGTGTTCCCTCTCTCTGCTTCCACAGCTTCCAACAGATATCTTTATGACAACTCTTAGTACAAGTACTATTAGAACATAGCACACATGTGTAAGCTGAAACCTAAAGGCTGATGTCCAGTCCCAACTCCACCACTTACCAAATCTGTGCAACTTCAGACACGTTAATTAACTCCTTTAGACTCAGTTTCTTTATCTGTCAAACCAGGGCATCACTGGTACTGACCTCATAGGGCTGACATGAGGATTCAAGGATATAATTCACGTAAGGCGCTTGGAACACTGCCTAGTATATACTGGATGCTCATGAAAAGTTATCTAGGCATAATAATTGATTGTCTAGCTCCTCCTTTACATCGTGAAATCCCACAGGACCCACTTCCTAATCAGTATTCATGTCTATTCCTCCAGATCCTGGTATAAATTCGGTACTTAATAGATGTTGAATGAATAAATGCATTACTCTTAGTGACAGTGTGGAATCCAGTTTGTAAAACAGTTAAGCAAAGCATCACAGCTAATATTATGGACTACCCATATCAAGAACATAATAGTTACACGCTATCCTCAATAACATTTCTTTGTGTGTGGCAGGGGAAACAGTAGATGTTAACCAAGACGACCTCTTCCTCTATTCCCCCCCCTTTTTTTTTTTGAGTTAGAGTCTCACTCTGTCGCCCAGACTGGAGTGCAGTGGCCACTCCCGGCCACTGCAGCCTCGACCTGCTGGGCTCCGGCAATCCTTTTGCCTCAGCCTTCCGAGTAGCCGGAATTACAGGCACACCCTACCACGCCCGGCTGATTTTTTGGTTTATTGTAGAGATGAGGTCTCGCCAAGTTGCCCAGGAGGGTCTCGAATCCACAGGCTCAGGCAATCCACTCACCTCAGCCTCCCAAGGCGTGGGATTACAGGCTGAGCCACTGATCCCGGCTTCTATTCTCTATTTCTTCCAGGAACTGCTGAGCATACACTATTTTTCCCTCTTTAATCTTTTCTTCTAAAATTTCGGAATCAAGGAGTATATATGCAGGTTTGTTACATGGGTATATTGTGGGATGGTGAGGTTTGGGCTTCTACTGAGCTCATTACCCAAATGGTGAGCATTGTACCCGATAAGTAGTTTTTAAACCTTGCCTTCCTCCCTTCCTCCTTCCTTTAAGGGTCCCTAGTGTTTGTTGTTTCTAGTTTTATGCCTGTGTGTACCCAGTGTTTAATTCCTGCTTATAAGTGAGAACATGAGTAACCTCCAACTGCATCCACATTGCTGCAAAGAACAGGCTTTTTTTTTTTAGTGGATGCATAGTATTTCATGGTGTATGTGTACGTGTACCACATTTCTTTATCCAATCCACTGTTGGTGGGCACCCAGCTTGGTTCCATGTTTCTGCTATTATGGATAGCATGTGCTAAGTTTCAATATTTAGGAAAATATATGCAGTACATCAGGTTGAAGGAAGATTGAAGTAGGATTATGGAATTTGTTGCTAGGAGGACTCCAATCGCTTAGTGGCTCTGTGGTTGATCTAGAGCCATACAACTAGGGGTGGATGGTCTGGACCCATTACTCAGGACACCTAATTTTCTGACAAAGGCTTTGTGTGCAAACATGCATAACTGAGGATAGAGTGAAAATTTGTTGAGTAGTCTTAGTGAGCAAAGAAAGGGAGGTGGGGTTACACAAAAAGCCTTCTAGAAAAACCACTGACTCTAGGCTCAAGCAGAAAACCAGAGTTCTCACCATCAAGGCCCTGAGTTGCTATGGGGTAGCAGAAAAGCTCTGACTTTGAGCTTGAGGGATAGTTCTGCTTAATGGTTTGGAGCATTGGTTGCGGAATCAGAAAAACCTGGGTTTGAATCCCAGCTCATTCACTTACTAGCTCTGGATAATAACTTGAGCTCCCAAGCCTCTCTTTATTTCAACTTCAAAGTTCAGATAATAATACCTACTTTATAGAATTATTGTGAGGATTCTGTGAAAAAGTTGACATGAGTTGATATAAAAGATTTAATATATACTATTCAATAATTGGCAGATTTGCTGTATGGTATTTGGAAATTTCATTAGATGCTTTGAGCCTCAGTTTTTTATATTTGTAAATCAGTGCAATAATCTATAATGTGCAAGACAATTGTGCAAATTAAATGAGAAAATAAGTGTCAATTTTTTATTTTTTATTTTTCTGTCACCCAGGCTGGAGTACAATGGCACACTCACGGGCACTGCAGCCTTGACCTGCTGCACTCAGGCGATCCTTCCACCTCAGCCTCCCAAGTAGCTGGAACCACAGGCATGCACCACCATGCCCAGCTAATTTTTTGAGTTATTGTAGTGATGACGTCTCGCCAAGTTGCTCAGGCTGGTCTCAAACCTCTGAGCTCAGGCAATTCTTTTGCCTCTGCCTTCCAAAGTGCTGGGATTACAGGCATGAGCCACCATGCCCAGCTTGACTGTAAAATTTCAATCAATATTCTTTTGAAAATACCTGCAGTTGTCTGGGTGCATTGGCCTCTTCCCTCTTTCCTACATTTCTCTGTCATTTCTCCCTGTGCTCTCTTGTATTGCTCCTCTCGTCCACGTGTCAAAAACTTCAGATTGCACACTGGTGACCCAATGCTTCTTACTGGTGTGCCAATTCAAACTTGACCTTCTGTCAGTGCCTGTTACTTCTGTTTTTATCCTACCAGTCAAAACTCATGATTATCGTAGTATTCATCTTATGTCGGTAATGGTAAGGAAAGCAAACTGATTAAAGCAATTCACAATGAGATGTATAGAACTGATAAATTATCTCAGAGACAGTGGCATTTTACAACTCATCCTAAGAGAAATATTCTTAATTTTAAAAAAATCCACGACTCTGTTAAATCAAAGAAGTCAGCAACATCTATGTATAAGATAAAGAAGAAATATTTTGTGCAAGACACTTTTTGAAACAGTGTACCCTTTCCTCCTCTGGCAACATGTTTCCCTTAATGCATACCAGAGAAAGAATTGACACCCTCTCTACTTCTGAAAGGTTGCTTCTAGTAAGAGTAGGTTTTTTCAAGGTGAAAGTGGATGTAGATATTCATGTTGAATTTTCTTATAGGTCTAAATGGCTCACATTGGTGTGCCTTCTACAGAGATACACTTTGTAGAACCCATTTTTGGAGACAATCAACATTGTTGGAGACAACACCAAGTACCAAAAAGATAGATTTTTTTTTTCCTTGAGAGCACAATGGAAACTTCTATTTTTGTCTTGGCTGGAAATGAAAGGGAATGCTCCCAAATGTTTCAGATCCTCAGATGTCTTTAGTTTGGATGGAATAATATGAAAGATGAAGGCTGGCATAGGTGTGATCGAAGTCTATAAAGTCACGAAGGGTCTGAAAAGAGTCAATACAGGCTTGCTCACCAAATCTCTGAAAGCTGAAGTCTTGGTCAATGCTTTAAAACTTAAAGTGCTAACTCATTGCACTTAACTGAAGCTTAACAAATATTAGTATAGTGATAAAAAAAATACTGTGGCATTCTAAGAGACTGATTAACAAATTTGTGGAAGTTTACTTCAAGAGGTGCTAACAGCTGGACATAAGATTTGTTTATGTTTCACATTGAATCTGCAATTGAAAGTCTTGGATTAGATTACTTCCAAGAGTCTCTGATATTCTGTGGCTCTGGATATAATTAGTGTAAATTATGGGATGCTTTGGGATATATCCCTGCCTTTAATAGTTTGAAATCTTGTAAGAAAAATAAATTCCTTAGTGACAAATTTGGAAACTACCTGTTGAATCCAAAGGGTCTAAACCCTCAGGACCTCACTTTTCATGAGATGAGTTTGTCCTGTGGAAAAGTGAATGCCCTGTAAACTAATTTATGATGTCTTAATTGCCCGCCTTGTCATGTGAAAAAGCAGAACAAGAGAATCTTTTACTTGAATATCTGCCTCTTATTCCAAAGTCTTCCTGATTTTGTCAAATTTCTGAGATTGATTAGGTGCTCATGATGAAATCACATTATTAGTAGCACATATATGTATATGTATACATATATAAAATGAAACATATATATTTATTTAAGTTAAAATACATTTGTTTCTTGACCTGCAGTGATTTTATTAGTTTCAAAAACATGGTGCTCAACTCAAAATGGATTGTGTGCTTGTTATAGTAAATGTATATTGATTTGATTAAAAATGCATTAATTTCTTTAAATTCCAATAACAATGGATTTATTTTCAGAAAGAAAAGGCTGGAAATGTGCAGTCATGTAACCTGATAACCTCAGATAAGTGGTATTTAATATTTCTCAACAGGAAATTTTCCCCCATACTTTTAAAACAAAAATCTTCAATATTAAGTGACGTATATAGTGCATATGAAGCATTTAGAAGAAAGCTCTCTAATTTAACTCAAGGTCACATGCACACTGTCAGAGTAAAGAGGGAGTTGTGAAATTATCCAGGGAACTTGAAACAGTCTAGACAGTCAATCCAGATCATTTAAAAAGAAATGTTAAAGATGCTCATAAGAGTAAAAGCGTTATCTGCAAATATGAAGATACAGTTTGGGGACAAATCAAATTTAGTGGTAAGAGCCTTGAGGTCTTTGCTTGAAATCCATTTTATTAGAAACATATACACTTAAAATATTCCCATAAACAGGAAATTGTTTAATAAATTAGTGTTTTGTTCATTTATTACACACACACGGCTATAGAAATATCTTTAAAAAGTACTTAATGCGTGTGAATGTTTGTTTAATTTTTTTTCTATAAAACTCAGTGCATTATATACAATAAACCCCAGAAGAAGTGCTTTCCTGGGAGGAGGAAGATACCAGGATTCTCTCATCAAATCTTCCATCAACTACATTTAGGTGTTTTAAAATTCTTTTTTTGACTTTTTTGCTTGTAAAATGAAGAAATTAAAGCAGAAAAATACACTTAGAATAGATAACCTTTATGTATGGCTTAACATGAAGTCTACTAGGATATATCTGAACATATTTATATCATATATAGACACACCCCAAATAAATCTGTAACAGTAAGATAATTGTATAACTGGGAGAATAACTAGCATATCAATAAATTATACTTTTGTTTACTCTTCACCCAAGGATAATTGCTCAGTAACTCAAGCTTCCAATTAGTAGGAACCCATTCAATGGCTGTTGAATTAAATTGATTGTGACCCACAGCACATAAAAATGGGTTTGGATTCTACGAAGTAGTGCTTGAATTCTACAAATCTTGCATTCTACACTAGGAATCAGCCTCAGAAAGTATTTCTGCTATTTTCATGGCTTGGATAAAGGTGGTAGATTTCACTAACAAATAGTTATCTTTGAGAACAGAAATATGAACAAAATCACAGCTTGTATGTGAACGGATTCTCTTTTCCAATGCAGACTGAACGCCAAATGTGTACATATACATTACCAGGGCTCCGGCTCTCTCTCAGTTAAGCTGACACGCTAATTCTGCCAGTGGAATGTCATGCACTTGCCTTTCTCTCCATTCTCAATACTGTCATCATTTTCATCACTATTATCATCCTGGATTAGTCCCAGATGATTTCTTGGCCCCTGGAGCTGCACTGTTCAACACAGTAGTCACTAGCTACTGTGGCTATTAAGCCCTGGAAATGTGGGTGGTTCAAACTGAGATGCGCTTTAAGCATAAAACACACACTGGAATTCAATGACATAGTATGAAAAAAAGAACGTAAAAGATCTCGTTACTCGTTTTTTATATTGATTACATGTTGAAATGATAACTTTTTGGACACACTAGGATAAATAAAATATGTTGTTAAAATAAATTTTGCCTGTTTATTTTCACTTTTTAAAATGTGGCTTCCAGAAAATGTAAAATTACATAAGTGGGCCCACATTTGTGTTGAACAGCACTGCTCCTGAGTATCTGGTGTCAACTAATCGATCCACTTGCCCTTTTTTGGAAAACCTTCCGTGGAGCTCTACTCCCATCCATGGTCTACATGTTCTTATTAGCTTTCAGGGCCTTCTCTAACCTGTGTCATTCCTACTCAGGTGTTTTAGGAGTAAGCTGCCCCTTCCCTTCTTGAATACATTGTTTGTTGTCCTTTTCTCCAGCCCCAGCTATGCCAAGGCACTGAGCAGTTTTATTCATCAAACATGGTTATTTTTAGTGCTCTGAGCAAGGGGTTCTGCTGGGCCCTGAGACTACAGTCTCTACTTTCTTAGAGCATACCATCTAGTGGAAGCTAGAGACAGGAAAACAGGAAATGACAATAAGGAATTACAAGTGCCATGTTGGGATGGGAATAGGCTGTTGGGGGGCACACAGATGGGCCTCTAATTCAGAATCTAGAGTTTAGAAAAGACTCGCCAGAGGACTTGAATGTCAAATTGAGGCTCACGGAATGAGTAGAAGTTTACTGGGCATACGTCGGTTGAAATGGGGGATGAAAGGGCCTTCCAGGAAGAGAGAAATGTGGCAGGGTCTGGGGTGGCAGGTACCATGTCCAGCTGCAAAGGTGGCAAGAAGTCCCTGAAACAGCCCAAGAAGCAGGCCAAGGAGGTGGACAAGGAAGATAGGACTTTTAAGCAGAAACAAAAAGAGGAGCAGAAGAATCTTGAGGCGCTAAAAGCGAAGGCCATGGGGAAAGGTCCCCTGGCCACAGGTGGAATTAAGAAATCTGGCAAAAAGTAAGCTGTTTCTTGTTCCTAGAGCGATGGTGACTATTGATTCCATTCATATTTAAATATCTGTATTCCCTGCCATAACTTCTTTTGCCACCTATAGGTAGAATAAAGTGTTGTCTTGAAGCCTGTTGTACATTTAAGAACAAACTTTTGTTTAAACAAAAAAAATCCTTATCATCTCTTTAGTTGTTTTCACTCAGTCATTCCTACCTTGGTTGTGAATTTAAAGTCAAACCAGCCCCGAATCCTGCCAGAGTCTGCTTTTTTCTACCCTAAATTCTTTGTCACTTGAGTTAAACTAATTTGAAAGGGGGGAAAAAAAAGGAAGAGAGAAATGAGTCTAAGACAGGAAGTGAGAGAACACCCACGTCACTTAGTGAGAGGAAGAGAGTGATACGGGTAGGAAAGGAGACAGGAAGCTTGAGGTGTAGGTGAGAACCAACTAGATAATGAAAGCCATGCCCAAGGAGCTTGGTCACAGACTCTCTCTTAGCTCTCAGTGTTTTCTCTATTAGCTCCCTGCTGCAGATTGACTCTATTCTTAGACCCAATTCTCACCCCTTTCTGTGACCTTGCCCTTTGTCACATGGCATTGCAATTCCTCTCATTAAATAGGCAGAGTCTATTCTCTGCCCTTTAAACTGGATTTTGGCATGTGACTTGCTTTGGCTAATAAAATGTTAGCAGATTATATCAAAAAAGCTCTTGTTCACTTTGCCTGTGTTTTTGCATTCTGGGGCTATCAAGAGAGGACTATGCCCAGGTTAGCTTGCTGGTCCCAGAAGGAGAATGAAAAACATGTGAGGGGAACCAAGTCACCCTGGTCAACCTAGCCAAGGACATACTGGATTAGCCTATTGCTAGATAAGTCCCAGACATGTGAGAGAACCTAGTCAAGGTCAGCAGATCTTAATGGGCAAGCACTAAGTGTTTATTTTGCATGTGGTTGTTACTCAGTGTTATCATGGAAATATATAACAAATATACACCCAAATAGATTGTATGCTCCTTCAGGGCAGGGCCACATCTTTGCTACCTTTTTGCCAGCACTCACTAAATAACTAGTCATTGATAGATATAGGCTTGGATTGTCAAATATTTTAATACAGGATGAGAATTCCTAATCTGAAAATCCAAAATATTCCAAAATCTGAAAACGTTACACTATTGACATGATGCCACAAGTAGAAAATTCCACAGCTGACCTTATGTGCACAAGCTCTGTTTCATAAACAAAATTATTAAACATATTGTATAATATTACCTTCAAGCTATGTTTGTAAAGTATATATGAAACAAAGAAATTTCATGTTTGACTTGGGTCGCATCCTCAAGATAGCTTATTATGTATATCCAAACACTGTAAAATTTGAGGAAATTCAAAATCAAAAACACTCCCAAGTATTTCATGTAAGGGTATTCAACCAGTACTATAATTGTAGTTATTAAAAAAATGGGTAGCCGAAGCCGGGCTCAGTGGTTCAGCCTGTAATCCCGCACCTTTGGGAGGCTGAGGTGAGAGGATTGCCTGAGCCCACGGGTTCGAGACCCGCCTGGGCAAGCGAAACCTCATCTCTACAATAAATCAAAAAATTAGCCGGGCATGGTAGCACGCGCCTGTAGTTCCAGCTACTTGGAAGGCTGAGGCAGAAGGATCACTGGAGCCCAGCAGGTCAAGGCTGCGGCGGCCAGGAGCGGCCACTGCACACCAGTCTGGGTGACAGAGTGAGACCCCAACTGAAAAAAAAAAAAAAAGGGAATTTTCTTGATCTAATGTTGACAGCCTTTCTAAAACTTTTCAGAAAGGAGGAAGAAGGTACCTATTCCTCCCTTTTCACTCTTTTGGAAGGTCCCATAGGCAGCCTCTGAAAGGGGAAAGGTGAGGAGGCTGAGTGGTTGCTCTGTGTTCTTGCACCAAAGAGAAAACTTCTCCCACCGCATACCCTTGGGTTCTGGAGGGCTTTAGGATACCTTATTGGCTGACACATGCACTCTTTAAAGAGAAGTTGACGTAGGATAAATGCCCAGTACAACTTCTGGAATCTAAATCTCATGTGACAGTTTTTTTAGAATGCCTGTCCTTCCCAGTAAAACTTGGTTCTGACAAATGCTAAGTAGATTGCCAGAGAAAATTGCTGTGCTTCATGGACTTTGGTCAGGTGGGTCAGAGTTTATGGCATTGTGTCATAGTTATTTTCCATCAACAAAGGAGTAAGGAAGAACTGCTCAAAAGATCCATCTTTACTCTGTTTTGTGTAGCTATACTTTAGCATGCCACTAGAAATCTGAGAACTGCTGTTAATCTCTGATTCAGATCTCTTGAAGAACTTTCTGAGATTATCAAGAGCCATTGGACATCTAAAGTCCTTTCTTAAGACAATACACCAGGGTATGTACAGACACTGAGAAAGGCACATACAAGCAGATATAAGGAATCTTGACCCACTTTGTAGAGTCAGCACAGTGCTGTGCTCTGAAGCATGAAATCATGTGCCAACGCCCACATGAGGAAATCTATGTCTTTATGATGGAAGTCTCCCTTGGCGAAACAGAGATGTAAAGTGGCTCTGAAGCCACATTACCTGAGTTGGAGTCTAGCTCTGTTATTTATCTGGGCATGATCTTGAGCAGAAATTCTTAGTCTCTGAGCTCAGTTTTCTCTCTTGTAAGATGGAAGTGATAATAGTTCCAGCCTCACTGAGTTGTGGTGAGGACTAAATGATATAAAACATGAAACGTTCTTGACAAAGTGCTGGGTCCATAATGGTTTTCAGTAAGTGATATCAGGCTGCTGTTTTTAGTGATTTCTGCAGTCTGTGTTAATCCTTGAGAGCCAGGTCATAAGTAATCATAGTCCAGCTTGTCCTATAAGGGAATGGCTGACTGACAAAAGATGAATGTTTAGGGGAAGTCAAATTTCTGCTCAACAGTGTATTGCTCGTTTCACTATCATGCTTGCACTGGCTATAGAAAATGCATAGTGAAACCAAATTATCCTGAGAGTTTTTTATGCTTACTCACCCCTATTCTCTCAAGGTGGGTCATAGTCTATTGAAACATAATTTTTTTCAATTGTAGTAGCCACGTGTCATATTCACTGCTCAGGGAAAACCATGTATACCATTGGCAGGGGTCTAGGCACGATGGTAACTTTGGATGAGTACAGGCTGAGAATTTCAAGGCCAGTGGCCATAGATAACTATCATGGTTTTAATAAGAATGTGCCTGTGTAGTGTTATATGTGTGCATATAATAAGAGTATCTGACCTTTATTTTTTTAGCTGTTTAGTCTTTCAATGTATATTTACTGTATATCTACTGTATGCTAGGCACTATACTTTAAGTGTAATTAAAGTAGACACGTCCCCACTGTTGAGCCGTTTTTGCAAGCAGACTTATTTCCCAATTTTGCTCCATAAACTCTATTTTCCAGGTCCCTTGCCAAGTGGTTTCTTGGTAGATTTGTCCATGGGAAACTCTAGAAAGAGACAGTAAAGCAGAAGAGGAGAAGCAATGGTACTTCTTACTGTGTCCCTCACCTCCCACTTCGGAACTGTCTATATCTTCTCTGTGTGCCACCTCCTGCCACATAGCTTCTGCCATAGATCTAGCCCCCACAGGCAATACATGTCTTGGGCTCATGTAACAGTCCTTCTTTTCTTTGTTTCTCTTGCCCTACAGATGCTTGCAGTAAACTTTGGGTTGTTTCACTCACGATTGCTCCTTTCCTTATACTTTGTCCTAGCCATCACTTCATCTGGCTGTTCATCTTTAGAATGTCCATACTTTAGTATATCCATCCTAATAAATCAGTAAATCAAGTAAGGGCTTTCCGGAGTTATGTGAGTTAGTCTGGCAAAGTAATAAGCACCTTTGTAACTAGTTTCCTAAATTAAATTCCTTCTGTGAAACTACCTGGTGTGACCAGTCACAGTGGCTCATGCCTGTAATTCCAGAACTTTGGGAGGCAGAGGCAAGAGGATTGCCTGAGTCCAGTGGTTTGAGACCAGCCTGGGCAACTTGGTGAGACCTCAACTCTAAAATAAATCAAAAAATTAGCCAGATGTGGTGGTGCATGCCTGTGGTTTCAGCTACTTGGAAGTCTGAGGCAGAAGGATCACTTGAGCCCAGCTGGTCAAGGCTGTGGTGGCTGTGAGCATGCCACTGTACTCCAGCCTGGGTGACAGAGTGAAACTCTGACTCAAAAAAAAAAAGAAAAAGAAAAAGAAAGAAACTATCTGGTATGGTCTCTGCTTACCTTACTAGACTTTGAGTGATACAGCCTCAATACTTTACAATTTTTTTATGGAAACAGATAGTATGCAAATAATCCCATAAAGCTGCAATGACACACTGTATAATACTGTGAAGTATATATACAATGAAAACATTGCCCCCAGTGGGGGGGCTGTGCTGATTCTAGTCTAGCATCTTGCTACTTAAAGTGAGGTACCCCCACCTGCAGCATTGGCATCCCCTAGGGACTTACTGGAAATGAAGAATCTCAGATCCAACCCCAGGTACAACTGATTCCAAATCTGCATTTAATAAACTCCTTATCTCAGAAGAGTGATCCCATGACAGCATCTAGTTTCAATCTGATTACTGTGGCTCAGTTTCTCCAGCACTAGTCTACTGGGATTATACAAAATCAGTGGGGGCCCTAACTCACAGCTCCATTCAAATAAAAAAGCTTACAATGCCTGATTCTTGATCCTGCCTGAGCACACACTGCAGGTCAGACTCTGTGGCCAATGCAAGACAGAGAGTGGAGATTAGCATGACAGTTGGGATGGTTCAGGAAGAAGAGGCAGAAAATTGCTTCTCTGTTGAATGTTTTGGAGTAGCTGAAAACTGAATTCTAGAACAGTGGGTCTTTAAAATATATTGAAGTATGTTATGGGAGGGCAAATATCTGTCCCAAGGTGACCACATCTTGTATCATCCAATGCAGGACATTGGATTGCCTTATTCTTTCAACATCAGTGGACTTCAGGTGCGAATCATATGCATTTTTTTTTTTAAACCACAGCAGAAGAAGCTGTCAGAGAGACAGAGATTGTGCACTTGAAACTAAGAAAAGGGAAATGTCATGTTCAATGTCTTCACAATGCTCTCTTTCAACTTTTCATAGTTCCCCCTGCCACCCAGACCTAGTCATTGATTTTGAATGTGCTATTCTGTCCTCTGTGGCCATCATCTATTATGAAAGTGAGTATGGTAGAAGAAGAATAGAATTTAGAAGTAAAAGACCATGTCAAGTCCCCTGTGGTAAAACATGGAATAGGTTTGATATTTGTCCTCATTTCCAATCACAGAACTACTAAAACCTCTGGAATTTCCTGAGTGATAGAAATGTCCCCACATTCTTTCCCAATACTTTGTCCTAGCCATCACTTCATCTGGCTGTTCATCTTTAGAATGTTCATACTTTAGAATATCCATCCTAATAAGTCAGTAAATGCAAGTAAGGGCTTTCCTGAGTTATGTGAGTTAGCCTAGCAAAGTAATAAAACCCAAGGATGGAATAGTGGGAATCCTGATTTATAGCTAGTCAGTCAGAAGTATTGTATAGGGGACAACCTACTGCTTGTGATTGGCATCTGGCATGGAAAACTGAACCCTTAATCTGGGATCTGATGCTATCTCTAGGTAGATAGCATCAGGATTGAATTGAATTAGATGACATCTAGCTGGTGTCTGTTGGAGAATTGCTTAGTGTGTGGGGGAAAAAACCCTACACATCTTGTCACAGAAGTGTTCTGCATTGAGTATGAGAGAAAAATAGTTTTTTTCCACCCTCTTTATATTTCTTCTATGGTATTTCATGAGCTGTGGTATCTTGGGCATGCACCTTAACATTTCTGATGCTTGGGGTTTTTTTTTTTTTATGTACTGAAAGGGACTGAAAACAGCTAAACTGATTGGTTTGTACTATGGCTCAAATGGTATAAGAATGTGCTCTATAAAATGAAAGGAGCCAACTGGTGTTGAAAAACTACTTTAAAGCAAAGTAAATTGGCAAAGCTCTAAGGGGAAAAGTGGAAGGTGACAAAAATGTAATTCAAATGAGGTGCTCTATAGCTTCTATGCTTGGGTCAACAACAACAACAACAACAACAACAACAACAACAACAAAACCCTAAGAACTAAAGACTATAGACTATATAAACCCTTGTACAAAGTGATTTTGTTTTGTTTGTTCTGTTTTATGCCAGCATGTACACCATTTTTTTTTTTCTGAGTTGAAGTCTCACTCTATTGCCCAAGCTGGAGTGCAGTGGCACACTCATGGCCACCCCAGTGTCGAACTGCTGTACTCAGGTGATCTTCCGCCTCAGCCTTCCAAGTAGCTGAAACTACAGGTGCACGCTACCATGCCTAGCTAGTTTTTTTGAATCACTGTAGAGATGAGTTCTCACTATGTTGGTCAGGCTGGTCTCGAACCTATAGGCTCAGGCAATCCTCTCGCCTCAGCCTTCCAAAATGCTGGGATTATAAACTTGAGCCACCATGCCAGGCCTTCTGTACACTTTTGAACTGTCCTCTGCCTCTTGAGTTTGTTTTGAAATTGTGGCTGCTAATACTCACTGTTGTTTTACTTGTGTCTGTGCATGCTGAGTGTCACTTTGCAAATATTTTCTAAGCACTGAACCTCTAGCAGACATTATTCTAGATACTTTGGATACTCAATGAACATATCAAACCAGAGAGACCCTAGTTTATATTTTAATGAGGCAAAGTTACCATAGCAGTGAGCCTCATGGTTACACCTGAACCCAACAAATACCCATCAGCTTTGTCTAAGGACCTGCAACGTAGTTGGCCTAGGTGGGATGAATATGAAAAGACCTGTTTCAGTTGCTTGCTGGTGATACTTGGCCATAATTGCTGACCTCTAATCTTACAGTGAGTAAAAATACTCTATAGTAAACCTATTTCTGGATATCCTCTTCATATTACCCCCCAATGATTGCATCTTTTCTCTTGACTGTGTCAAGTCCACTGCTGACCTTCTGGGATGAGGAGACATGTGCTTGCCTGGTACAGTATTTCTTTATTTATTCACTCATTCCTTCAACTAATATTTATCAAGAACACTATGGTAGGCATTAATATGGGAACTGAGGATATAGCTCTGAACAAGACAGAGAACAATGCTGTCTTCATGGAGCATCCTTTCTAGCAGGGAAGCCATGTACAGAATTAAATACTCAACCACAGTAAAAAGGCCAACAGAGGAAAAGTGTGCTGTACTATCAGAGTCTCTGATAATAGGGGTGTTGGACTAGCCTGATTAGTTTACCTTCTTGAGGAAGTGACATTCAACTGAATTCTGGAGCATAGAGAGCATTAATTTGGTGAGGGAAAAAACGTAGAATATTCTATGCAGAGGAGCAGTGTGTGTAAGGCTCTGAGGCAAAAAATAACTTGATATATTTGAGGAACTGAAGATGGTTGTATGACTGGATCATAGTGAGTCAGTGGAATTGGGGAACAGGATGAGTTGGAGAAGTACATATTCTTGCAGGACATGTAAAGAATTTGAACTTTTATGCTGAAAGAAGTGGAAAAGCATTGAAAAGTTTTATGTGGGTATGTCATATGATCTCATTTATGTTTTTAAGTAAACTTTTGGCTGCCATGTAGACAATGGGTTGGAAAGGTGGCAATAATGGTTGTGGGGAGACCAACTGGGAAACTCTTTCAGCTGTCCAGGCAAGAGATGAAGTCAGCATGGATTAAGGTGGTGGCCTTGGAGATAGAGAGAAATAAGTAGACTTAGTGGTATCAGGGAGTGAAAATTCGCAGGATGTGGTGCCTGGGTGAATAATAGGTGCTCAGAAAATGAGAGGGCCAAGGATGGCCTCCAGGATTTTGGCTTAAGCATGTGGATAAATGGTGGTATTGTTCACTGCGATGAGACAGGCTGGAAAAAGACTGAATTTTTGGAACAAAATTACTTTAGTTTTGAACTTGTTGAATCTGTACTGCCTTTAAAACATCCAGGAGGAGATGTTGAATAGGCAGCTGGATATACAAGTCTGGAGGTCAGAGGTAAAATTTGGGCTGCAATATGCTGCCAATAACTGCCTCAGTCATGGTTTGGTAAACACTTCAGGTACTAGACCCAATACCTCAGACTTTGACAGATAGTAAAAGCATCCTATCAGTCCTCTTCATGAAACAAATCTTCCAACTGATATTATTTTTGATGCCTCTGAAAAGATTGTTAGACTTTAATGACATGTCTATATTAAACCTCAGATTTTAGATCAAGTTGGTCTGTACTGTCAACAACCTGATACCTAGTTATGATGATAATGAAATAGCATCTGCTGTAGATATTGCAAATGACCTTCCAACACTCATTTGTCCATCTTCCTTAGCAAAAGAACAGGGGCTACGTTTCCTAGCCTTTTTTGGAGGGACATGTGGTCCTGTGACTAAAGTGCTTGCCAGTAAGATGTGAGAAATAGTGCTGTGTGAGCAGAGTTGTTAATAGATGGGAGGCAAGGGTGGGGAGAAGCTCAAGTCTTTCTTCCTATTGATTAGAATCCAGATTATAATGACTGGAAAACCAGCTGCCATCTTGGACTATGAGAGTCACGTGTGGCAAAACAGAAAGACAGAAGGAGCCTGGATCGTTGTTGATTTTGTGAAACACTGATATTAGCCTTAGGTTGACCAAAGTATGATATTTGCCTTGGGTTGACTAAAGTATGTCTTTTTTAAAAAATAGGGTGGGGAGCTATGGGCACTTAAGTCATAGTTGGATCTCTATTATTAGCAGTTGAATTCAATTCTGTTGCTCTGTTTGGCAATTACCTGGGTACTTTGCTACAATACAATTTATCGTGGCATGAAGTTTGGTATTAAGAGAATAGGTTTGCATCTCAGCCATGGAAGTTTTATTACTGGAGTACAAGTGGGATCTTGTTTAATACTGTTTTTCTCTTGCCCAAGTCCCAATCAAAAGCAGTGTCTTTAAAACAGGGATCAGAAAGATCAGCAACTGGGATTAAATGGTAAATAAGAATTCCAACAGAAGACAAGAAAGTGAATTCTAGTTTATTAAAAAAAAAAAGCCATAGAGTATAGCAGTGAGCTTTTGCTACACAAAAAACCACCCCAAAACTTTGACTACTATGAGTTGACTGTTTGCATTTCCCCTAAAATTTGTTGAAGCCCTAGTGCCCAATGTGATAGTTCTTGAATGTGGGGCTTTTATGAAGTGTAAAGTTTAGTTGAGGTCATAAGGGTATAGCCCTACGATGGGATATCAAAAGAGAAACTAGAGCATTCTCTCTCTCTTCTCTCCTCTCCGTTATAAGAACACATAGAGAAGGCAGCCATCTGCAAACCAGGAAGGGGGCCCTTACCAGACATCAAATATGTTGACATCTTGATCTTGTACTTCTCATTTTTCAGAGTTGTGAAAAATAAATGGTTGTTGTTTAAGCCATCCAGTCTATGTTTTGTTTGTTTGTGGGTTTTGTGTGTGTGTGTGTGTGTATGTTTTTGTTTCTGTTTTAGCAGCCCAAACTCACTAAGATAGTGACGAGACTTAGAACAATAACCACTTATTAAATGTTGCTTTTGCAGATTGATAATTTGGGCTGGGCTCAGTTGGGCTGCTCTGATGATCTGAGCCAGATTTGGTTGCTTTTTGCTGGAGCTCATTCATGCATCCTCAACTGGGTGCCAGGTCAGTTGAGGCTGACTGACTTCTGACTGTGGTGCTTTGGTTTTCCTCTGTGAAGCCTCTTATTCTCCAGGACTTGTTTACATAGGGATGGTAGTGGGGGATTCTAAAAAAGTGAGTGTAAGTGTGCAAGACTTTCTGAGACTTGTAACTAGTACAAGGTTGTATCTGCTCCCAACTATTGGGCAAAACAAGTCATCAGGCTGAAGGGGTGAAAAAATAAGCATTATTTTTTGATGAATTTCAAGAGTGTTTGGGAGAATTTGCAGTTTTTTTTTTTTCCAGTCCACTACATAGACTCCTAAATATCTAATTTAAAGAGGAAATGTTGAGGGAACCTATGCTCTAGCAGGAGTCAGTTATCTGACACCCTCTGTAGGAATTTAACTCAGGGCTAAGAAGTGTGACTGTGCAATTAGACAGAACTGGATTCAGATTCTGACTGTGTCATTGACTGACTGAATTTCTTATTTATAATGACTATCTCATGGGCTTGTCAGGATTATATGCATGTAAAACTCTTAGCATGGTGCTTGGTGTGTGCCAAGCAACAATAAGAGACAATTGTTATAGTTATTATTATAGGATTCTCCTGTGGCATAGGACCTGGATTGGAGACAGGATTTACCAGGACCAGAGATAGAGAGTTGAGCAAGAGAATAGTTAACTCAAGTTGGCAGAGAGAAAAAATGTTAATCACATGATTATGTGATGGACTAGAGCAAGACAGAATTCAGGGTCAGGTGAACTAGGGACTTTCCTAGCTATAGGCATGCTAAGTTAGCACAAACATTCTAACCACAACATTAATAGTTTACATTCATTGAGCACTTACAATGTGCTCAGCGCTATTCTAAGTATTATGCAATATTAACTCAATCCTGATAACATCCCTATCTAGGCTTTATTGTTATTCTCATTTTAAACATGGAAAAATTGAGACACAAAGATTTCTTGCTCAAGCCCCCACAGCCCATGAGTGGTGGAGCCAAAATACCAGCCATATTTGTCTGTCTCATTCCTGACTCCAAATTCCAGGCACACTCACCTGTACCATGGGAAGATCCCAGGCAACAATGTTAGGTAAGTGCAACTCAGAAGTTTGCAGAGAGGCAGGGAAGACACTTGTGGCATCCAGAGAACCACAGCTGAGGAACTGCAGGGGTAGGGGATGAAGGGAAAAGATTATCTTAATAACTGAGACTTTTGATGTAGCCTAGCGTTCCATTTGCACTATTTCTGGCATTAAAATTTCTGGTCCTCCTGGATTTAAAAAAAAATGTGGGGCATTCACACAATGGAATATTACGCAGTCATAAAAAAGGACAAAATTATGAACTTTGCAACAACTTGGATGGACTTAGAGTCTATAATACTGAATGAGCTATCACAGAGAGAAAGAACTGAGTACCACATGCTCTCATTCACAAGCAGACCTTGAACAATTTTCATAATACTATTAAGAAAGGGATTGGCAGTAGTGGAAAATTGCCAGGGGAGGGGGGTGGGATTGGCAGTAGTGGGAAACTGCCAGGGGAGTGGGGGCACACCTCATTAACAAAAGTACCTGCATGATGAACATTTGTATACCTAATGCTGAATTGTACCTCATATCTTTAAAATAAAATTAGGGAGGCCGAGATGAGTGGATTGCCTGAGCCCGTGGGTTCGAGACCCGCCTGGGCAACTTGGCAAGACCTCATCTCTACAATAAAAATCAAAAAAATTAGCTGGGTGTGGTAGTGCGTACCTGTAATTCCGGCTACTTGGAAGGCTGAGGTGGAAGGATCGCCGGAGCCCAGCAGATCGAGGCTGCGGTGGCCGGGAGCAGCCACTGCACTCCAGTCTGGGTGATGGAGTGAGATTCCAACTCACACACACAAAGAATAAAATAAAATAAATTAAAAAATAAAATAAATTAAAAAAAAATAAATTACATTAAATTAAAAAAACAAAAACAAAAAAGAAAGTCACACTTAGACAAAGAACCAATAGTGTTCAGTGGTGAGAGGCAGTGACAAAAGAGTTTTGGTGGCAGTTGAATTATTTATGAGAGTTAACATTAGCCTAACTCCGGCATTAATCAGAAATTGGTTGCACCTTGGTATGACAGATGCAAGACACTCCTTCACATGCCCTATACCCTGTGATCCTTCTTAAAAGAAAACAAAATCTAAACTAGGTCTTGTCATGCCTAACATGTGTGAAGCTAGGAAATTACTTCAGTCATGTGTTACTTAACGGATGAGGATAAGTTGTGAGAAGTGCATTGTTTGGCGATTTCATCATTGTGTGAACACCATAGAGAGTCCTTACACAAACCTAGATGGCATAGTCTACTTATGCACCTAGGCTATATGGTATAGCCTATTGCTTCTAGGCTGCACAGCATGTTACCGTATTGAATATTGTAGGTGATTGTAACACAATGATAAATACTTATGTATCTACATATAGAAAAGGTAAAGTCCAGGATAAAAGACAAAAATTGATCCACATGTATAGACCACTTACCTTGAATGGAGCTTTCAGGTTTGGAAGTTGCTCTGAGTGATTCAGCGAGTGAATGGTGAGTGAATGTGAAGGCATAGGACAGTGCTGTACACTGCTGCACACTTTATGGACCTTCTACACTTAGGATACATTAAATTTATTAAATATCTTTCTTTAATAATAAGCTAATCTTAGCTTACTATAACTTTTTAGTTTGTAAACTTAAAATTATTTTTGATTTTTTGTAATAACAATTACCTTAAAACACTAACAAATTGTACAGCTATACAAAAGTATTTTCTTTCTTTATCTTCTTATTCTAACTTTTTTCTATTTTTAAAATTATTTACTTTTTATTTATCTATTTTTATTTTTATTTTATTTTATTTTGTGAGAAAGCAGGATTTGTTAAGTGGACAGACTTTTAAACTTTCTTGGGGGTTAAAAACTGAGAAACAAATACACAGAATAGTCTAGGCCTACACAGGGCCAGGATCATCAAGATGTCATTAGGTGACCGAAAATTTTCAGCCCCATAATTTTATGGGACCGCTGCCTTATATGTGTTCCATCATCGACTGATCCTTTAGGTGGCACATGAATGGACTATAAAATGCAGATTCAAAGGCCCTCAAAGTTCCCCAGAGGCAGTCGTGATCTAGATTAGTGGAGGCAGAATGGACAGGGGCTAGGAACAACAGCTCCTGAGTCGGAAGGACTAGATTCAAATTTGGCTTGAACATTTAAGAAGTGTGTGACCATTGGCAAGTATTTAATCCCGAGCTTCAATTATGTGGTCTGTCAAGTGAGGGGTAGTAACACTCTTGTCAGTCATTCTGCAGATTAAATGAAATAATGCAGGCAAGTTCTCTTGTCTGGTAGCACTAATGTTTGAAAAATGTGAGCTGTTCTTGTGGACATGTTGATCAAAACTCATCCAAGTCACTATCAATTGGCATTGGTCAGTGTCCACCAACAAGGACGTTGGTATGCAAAGCACATTCTCCACACGTGTATATTCCCTGAGGATAATGTCATCTTCATTTGGTAGAGGAGGAGATGGAGCTCAAAGATTAGGCCATGTCTCCCGTGAACTCATAGTGGAGTAGTTGTTTGAACAATATTGTTCTGACCTTCTGCCCTCTTTCCACCCTGCCACCCCACATCATAGAGGAGAAATGAGGCATCATGATGAGAGCATAGCTTGGCACTGGTAAAGAACTTAATTAGCCAATCTTCCATACCAATCACCCGTCTTTTTCCCAGATGCCTCTGTTCTCTGGGTGGAACCTCTCTTATCTAAGGGTGAGCCAGGAGAAATCTTGGCCAAGTTTCTGGGTAATGGAATTCCTAATTGTTTGCAGCTTACAATGTGGGTGGATAATTCTTCATTAGTCAACGTCATTCATTCTAATAGGAAGAAGGTGAGCTGGAAACGTGAACAACCAGCACTGTTCTGGATGCCAGCTTCTTTGTGTATGGCATGGCAGTCTTACTTTCCTTCTGGTTTATTGCCTACCACCTGTAGGTCAGGGCGCTTTCATTTTCTACACCCATCATTGTCAAGTTCCTGCCTCACTTGGCAGTTTGTGTCCCAGCTCTTGAAAAAGAACAGCTTTTACTCCTGGCCCTGCAATTCAGCCTTGGATAGCAGGGATGTACCCTGAAAATATCAAATCATCATTACTCATTTCTGCAAATGAATAAACTGCTGCTTCAAGAAGTAACTTGTTCAAGGTCACACCATTAGTGGGAGGCAGGACTTGGACACAGCCCCTAAGCCATGATGCTATGTAGCCTTGGGGATGAGGGAGAACAGAGGATCTTTTGACAAGCCTCCATCACCCCTGTCTTCAGGTCTGGTTCTAGGTTCCCTCTCTTGGTTTGGGGTGGGGTTGGACACACAGAAAGAGAGATCAAGAGAGACTCTTATCACGTGTAACTCTGAGGACTCAGACCTTAGGGCTGAAGAATGCATATTCTCCAAGGTAAGGGAAGAAGAGCCCTCCTGGCAGAGTGAACAGCTCATTGGGATAACCAAGGCAGTCACCACATGCTGTTTCAGCATGTCCTCCCAGGCAGTTGATAATACCCTCTCTGTCTGATGGTCCTGGGGCTGGGACCACTGAGACTGACAGGGCCTAGTTCCTGTTCAGAAGATCTCAGAGTTCAGTGATTCCTGAAATTAGCTGAGCCCTGTCCCTAATGTCCCCCACACGTCTTGCCTTTTGTTGCCTCATGCTGTTGACCTTGTAAACCTCAGTCTTCCGAATCTTTCCAGCTTCTAAAAGGACTGAAACAGAGTCTTCATGCCAGTTAGCAGGAATGCAGAGGGTAAGGAGCTGATGGGACTGAAAGGGTTCTGAAAAATGTGAATGCGGGGGCTCAATGGGACTGGCAGGTAGGTTGTTATCCTGACTTGATGTCTGCTCATGAGCCTCTGATGTGATGAGCTATGGTTTATAGAAGACCCTTGGTCAGAGAAGTGCTTAATAAATATTAATGGAATGAATGAATTGGATAAATAAAGATAATGGCAAGAGAAGGAGAGAAGAAACCTCAAATTGTGATAATAATAGTTACCATTTGCTGGACACTTACCACGTGCCCAGAACTTTACTTCTATTATGTCATTTAACCTTCCCATCAGCATGCAGGTGGACAGTTTTTACATGTTTTCTAGAAGAAAGCAAAGCCAGAGAGGTTAAGAGACTTCTTCAAAGTTGCACAGCCAGAACATGAGAGAATCAGAATTCAGTCCTTTGATCTAATGCCAAAGCCTGTGTTTTTTATAGACCAGTTTTCTTTTCTCTCCATTATGACTCCAAAGAAAAGTCAATTTTCAGTGGTCGTGGTTGTTTGCTGAAAAGAGCAATTCCCTTTCCTCCATCTCCAATTTTCCTCCAACTAATTGCAAATTAGTGGTAATTTTCAAATGAAAAGAGGGATCCTGCATGCCATCCATTTGTGCTTACCCAGCAAGACCCTGGGCCTGTGACAGCTCCGTTGCCATAGTAACCCTGCATCCAGGCCTTCCTGGGATCCTTGGCAGCGTTGCCCTGGACTCCGGAGGTGGGGGCACTTACCCTCTGGGTCAGCCTCTTCCTTGGCTCTAATGTCCCAGAATTTCAGTGTTTAACAAAGCTCCACTCTTCCTACTTACTGCTCATTTTGATTCCCTCTTCTTTTGGGAGTTTGGGATGAAATTATTAGCCATAAAAATAAAAAGAAGGAAATAAGAATATAGCAAAGGAAATTTAGCAATGTGGACTGGGGACAACTGATGAAAAATTGCCTCCCCACCCCCCAAATCTTTACCCTTCTCAACTCAACTCCTGTGGTTGGTGGAAGAGGCTTCCTGCGCTGAGACCCAGTGGATGCAGAAGTCCTGCCTTCAGCAGCGCTGGCAATTCTGGTGGATTAAAGGTGTGATGGGACAACAACATTCTCCTACCCCAAATCCCAGCCCAGAGGCCCTCCCCAGCAGGGGACCCCAGATCTAGAAGATAGAGGATCTTTGTGGAGCACTGCTTAATTTCTTTATTTATGGTGAGTGTGTGTTCTCAGTCCATAATGAATATGTGCTGATTACCTATTGGATACTGAGCTCTGATGGTAAAACAGTGAAGGATTCTATATCCTGCTGTTAGGTGGCAGTTGCCCAGTGACGTGATGCCCAATGCCATCCCTCCAATGCTGTGACATACTAGTGGGGTCGGCATGATCTGCTACATTTGCAGACAAAGGAACATGAGTTGAGTCTTGAGAGAAATTAGCAAATTGCTAGAAGGACAAAGTAGGAAGAAACAAATCCCAGGCAGAGGAAATAGCGAATGTAAAAGTGTGGAGGTGAGACGGACCTTAATATATTTTGGTAACTGCCAGTGGTAAGTAGGGCTAGGATACAGGTGACTGGAGGAGGGGGTTTGGGAATGGGGAGCAAGATGCATGAAATAATTTATTGCAGCATTATTCACAATAGCAAAAACATGGGACCAGCTGTGCTGCCCATCAAAAGAGAACTGAATTTAAAAAATGTGATACATATACAAAATGGACTATTATGCAGCCATGAATAAGGACAAAATTATGAACTTCGCAGCAACTTGGATGGACTTACAGCCTATAATACTGAGTGATCTATCACAGAAACAAAGAACTGAGTATCACATGTTTTCACTCATAAGCGAACCTTGAACAATTATCATAATATTATAAGAAAAGGATTGGCAGTAGTGGGAATCTGCCAGGTGACGGGGGCACACCTCATCAACAAGGGTACCTGCATAATGAACGTCTGTATACCTAACCCTGAATCGTACCACACAACTTTAATATAAAAAATTTAAA